>ML806974.1:101875-121729 GCA_009831015.1 Picea engelmannii | reverse complement strand
TGATAATATTCACAATCTATCTTGACAAAGTGGCTCATCTAGCCAAGCTAACAATCTCCAAAGCTCAATCCAATCCAAGCTAATTCAAAAAGCTCCAAACTCCAAAAGCTAACCTTCTCCATGAGAGCTCCTCTCCTCTTATAAGTTGAAGAGGATAAGGTGAGGAGGTTAGGATGATCCCACTAAATCATGAAAACGAGTAAGATCCAAACCATTCAGATGCCACCTCACCATGGAAGTTACTCTTTCTAGAAGCATCGAGAAGATGCTTGTTTTTCCCACGTATGAACATTTTCACACCCTGCCTATATAGCAACCTGCGAACACTTCGCGACCTAGCTATGATGAAACTTGTGAAAATCAGACATTTTCTCACCCTAGATATAGTGCAGCATGCAAAAATCCTTTTTAATAGGGTTTTTACAAAGGGAAATGCAACTTCTTTTCTCAGGAAAAGTTCTTCTCCCTTCTTTCTCCAGGAACTCAGGCCACTGACCCCTTTGAAGGCAACAGATAGGTTTACATCATTAACGGTCATAGGGATGACGAAAATAATGTGTAACACACACTTAGGAGGAAAGATAATCTGATTTTCCCACGAACCAGAGAGATCATCCGTAGGGGAGGTAATGGACGATGACGACATGGTTGCAGGAGGGAGCATCAGGGAGTATGGGGGACTTGCGGAAGATACATGCATAGGAAAAGAAATGAAAGAAGAGGGTGCAAGAGGGAAGTGGGGAAAGGCGATCAAGGAGACACGAGGGTGGGGAGGGGAGACAAGATATGCCAAGTATCAAGTGTGTGTGGGGAGTGGGGCCCGAAGAGAAGGGAGGAGGAAGTGGAAGGGAGGTCTGGAGAGGGAGGATGAGGGAAATAATAGGCGAGAATGTTGAGGAAAATAAGTTCTACACATGAAAGAGGAAAGAGCCTAAAATGGAGATTCTTAAGGGAGCCACTCATAATATTCGTTTTGATTGATGGAGAGTTGGCTCTGTTCCATGTGTTTTGCTGATTTTTCTAAACGGTCAACGACTTGGTTTTGGGAGCGAAGAATATGAAATAATAGGATCTTAGTGAATTAAGTTTTCAAGGTTTTTATCTGGGAATAAAGACCACTAGGGGATTGAGTTGCTGATTTGTTTAATCCAAGGAGGTCCTTAATTATTATTTCAGAGTCTCCATGAACGATGAGTTCATGAAGGTTTCTCGATTTTGCAATTTGAAGCCCCATGTAAACTGCTAGACTTTCTGCTTTATTGTTGGTGGCATTTCCAAGCCCCCAAGAGTATTCCAAGATCTTTTGTCCTTCAGAGTCAAATATAACTCCCCCCGTACCTACCACCCCTTAGTTACCTGTTGAAGCTCCGTCGAAGAAAAGAATTAGAGAGGAATGTCGTCTTTTCCAATGAACAAAGTCGAGGTCCCGGATTCGTAATTGCCATTTTTTCCTCTTGAAGTCCTTGTTTGGTGGTGGGGGTTATCTTGGATAGTTTGATCCCAGAATGTGAGCAATCCATTCTTTCTCCTAAGGCTCCAAAGAACCTGGCGGATCATGCTGAACTGATCTGGAAGAGAAGACTTCGAAAATTAAGCCACAATTTTTAGCAAAAATGCGTTGTGGGGGAGAGTACTTCTCACAGAAGATTGTCTAATTCCTTGCTATCCATGTTTTCCAACAGACAAATTTGGGAATTTGTCTCTAGAGGAGGGAGATGAGTTTCTTATTTTTGAAGCTGCTAGCATGTCTCTGTTTCCAAGAGACGAACATGTCATTCCAATTCTTGGGGGGAGGGGAGAGAGGGTGATAGAGAAGATTCCAAATTTGAGAGGAGAAGGAGCAACCCAAGAAGATATCAGGAATGGATTAAGAGGCTGTGAGACAGAGGGGGCAACATGAAGGGCCCATAACTCCACGTTTTTGCAAGTTCTCTACTGTTAGGATTTTTCCATGAACCATCAACCAACAAAAGATATTGACTTTAGGAAGAGAAGGGCTAGACCAAATTTATTTCCAAATTTTAGAGATAGGAGGGCCTAGAGCGGAGGATTGGAGGAGAGAATAACATGCTTTAACAGAGTAATTGGAGGATCCCCAACTACGGGAGTTAGAATTAAGGAGATTTATGGGAGCACAACCAACCAGCTTATTGAAAAAGAGGGAGACCTAAGAGTGAAGATGTGTAGGGGTATTCGACGGTTTCCATTTTATCCAATCACCATTAGGGGCCCAGATGCAAAAGTCTTTGAGAAGAAGTAAACCTTTGGATTGGCACCAATATTTCAAGAGACGAAGAGAGTCTTGTCTTCCTATTGGTTCAATATCCAAAATACGGTCAATCCAAACATTGATCTAGGAACCGTTTCTCGGGGCCCGAGAGAGTTTAGATTTGATGAGATGGGAAGAATGTTTCAGGAGACGCCAAATTGGGGAGCCTGGAAGCCGAGGAGGGGAAACATCCAAGAAGAGAAGTCTTGGAGAGTTTAAGTATTTGGCGACAAGAGCATATTTCCACCATTCTGTAGGAATAGAGATTAAACGCCAAGAAATTTTTTCTCCCAGAGAAGAGTTCATTAGGGTAGGATCTCTGATGGCTAGGCCTCCTTTGTTGAGTGGTTGGAAAACATGTTTCCAAGAGAGAAGGTGGAATTTTTTTGTGTTTGTTTTCCCACCAGCCCAAAGGAAACTTTGGAGAGCTTTGATTTTTTTTTCAAGAATGCCTTTAGGGGCTAGAATACCAGAACACTAAAAGATGGATAACGAGGAGAGAACCAAATTTATGAGTATTGTTTTTCTAGCTAGATTGAGCCAATGTCCCTCCCCAACTTTGGATCCTTGAAAGAATTTTGTCAATAATGTCCTGCCAGGAAATAGAACCATAAGAATTTAGGAATATAGGCATACATAGATATTTGAAGTGGATATAGGTAGTGATAACTAGGAAACCGAAGATTCTGGAGATAAGATCTTTGGTATGCCCCAGAACATTCCATCCATACATATTACATTTGGTTGAGTTAAGTAAACCTCCAGAAGCAGAGAGGAAGGAGTAGAGAACTTTCTCGAAACGTTTTGCGATGATTATAGTAGTCGCCCCCAGGAGAAGAATGCCATATGCAAATTGAGAATGATTTAATTCCTTCATCCCTCTCGCAATTAGTAATCCCGGAAGCCTGCAAATCCTTTTTTCTTCTTCTAAATTTCAACTGAGAGAGTCCACTAAAAGAATGTATAAGAAGGGGGAAAGGGGGCAACCTTGTATGAGGCCTCTTCTTTCTTTGAAGAAGCATGAAGGATGACCATTTATGAGGGGAGATATCCAAGGGATCCAATACAGGTCTTGATCCAACTGATAAAAGTTTCAAAGAAGCCATAGGATTTTAGAACTGAGAACATGAAGGAATGTTTGACTTGATCAAAAGCGTTCTCCATATCCAGTTTGATTACCATACCTAGATCTTTTCTTTTCATGCTGGAGTGAATAAATTCTTGGACTAGTACTATATTGTCTGTAATATATTTATTTTTTGAGAAGCCTCCCTGATTTTCAGTGATGAGCTTGGGAAGTAAAGGGTTTAGACAGTTTGCTATGATTTTTGTGAGGATTTTGTAAGAAGAATTTCAAAGGGAAATTGGATGGAAGCGGGAGAAATTAGAGGGATTTGAATCTTTGGAAATGAGAGCTAAGAAGGTGGAGTTTGTGGCTCCTCCCAGTTTTTGTTTTTATAAAGTGTAATTCAACATTTTCTTGAGATCTCACTTTATGATGGACCAGTAAGTATAATATAATCTGAATGAAAACCCATCGGGTCCATGGGCTTTGTCTAGGTCCATTTCCCAAACCTCTTTGACCATTTTAGCTTTAGTTATCTCCTTGACTAATTGGTTGTTATTACGATCAAAGATGATATTTGAGATATTGTCGAGCAAGGTTTGTATGTCTTCATTCGATATTTCATCATTTGGTTGAAGAAAAAGAGATTCAAAATGGAGAGAGGTTGCTTCCTTTACTTGTTCATGAGTGTCAAGTCGTTGACCGGTGTTTGAAAGGATGGTTTTCACTATGTTTTTTTTCCTCTTTTTTTGCGCTTGTTTATGAAAAAAAGAAGTGTTTGAATCCCCTACTTTTATCCATAAACTTCTTGACTTCAATCTCCAGTGTTATTCTTCTCTGCGCATAGAGCGATGGAGTTGTTGATTTGCTTATTTTTCTTGATTCATAAGCGTTTCAGTGACTTATTATTCTTCTAATATTTGTTGGATGCATGACAAAGTTTCAGCCTTTTCAAGTCTTTCTTGGTGCATAGGGGTGAAGGAATATTTCACCCAATCTTTGAGGGAAATTTTTATTGCCTTAATATTACTCTCCCATATGTAATTGGGGGATCCAGAGAAGGAGGAGGACCATGTTTGCTGAATAAGAGAGTGGATAGCAGGATTTTCAACCTAGAGGGGGTTAAAAAGGAAGGGAAGGGGGCCAAAATTCTGAGGGTTACTGAAGATCAGGGAGATAGGTTTGTAGTCAGAAGTGGATGAAGGGAGAATGTGGGAAGAGATTTCTAGGGGGGAGAGAAGGAAATTGTTGTGGATGAGGAAGTGGTCTAAACAGGTTGCAATGTGGCAAAGGCCGGAGCGCCTGTTGTTCCATGTGTGTTTTCGTTTGGAGGGTTTAACGTCCTGAAGATCCCAATCTGAGATGAGATCAAATAATTTCTCAGAGAATGGATCTCTGACTTTACTACCTCCTTTTTTTTCACCTGAGTTAAGGTGGGTGTTGAAATCACCTCCAATTATGAAAGAAGAGAGGTCAATAGAATTTTTTAGTGCGCAAAGAGAATTCCAGCAGGAGGATTTATCCATGTAGGAGTTGGGCATATAGACATTGATGATTGCAATACTATTGTTGGAGTCTCTGTTTTTAATAACTGTTAAAAGCTAGTGTTGGGTGTTTAGAGTTACCTCAAGATTCCATATATGCTAGTCCCAGAGCGTGGCTATTCCATCAGAGGCACCTTGAGATCTTACAACCATTCCACCACAAAATTTGAAGACTTTGCTTGTTGTTTCTAACATAGCTAATTCCTCCATTTTTGTCTTCTGGAGGAGAATTACAAAGGGATTGACGAGGACTTTGAGATATTTTAGGGCTTCAACTTTGGATTTATTTCCAAAGCCCCTGCAATTCCAGGAGAGGGAATTCATTGACAAGGGGTGGAGGGAACCCGGTTGTTGGAGACTGGGATATCAGAGCCTTTATTTCCTCCTATGTGACTTGAGGTGTTCATTAAGATTTCTATGTATTGTTTCTTGCCTCAGGCCTTCTCTCTTGATGTTGCTTCTTCTCTGACATATTTATTAGATATACACCCATATTTTCTAGGTTTTTCTAGATGGAGTTCCCCTTCATACGTTTCTTGATTTGTTTTCACCTTTGTTGGATATTCTCCACGTTCTTTCATGTCATCTTCTTGAATGACTTCATGGAAGCTTTCATCTTCGCTCGTTTCTTCGGATATTCTTTCTAGGGTTGAGGAGGAGGATTGAGCCATAGGTTCCAAAATTGGACCTGTATGAGGGGCTTGTTTTGAAGATGATTAACCAAGAGTTCCAAAGGAATTTTGGGAGGGAGAGGGGGATGTGGGTGTGGAGGGATTGGGATTAGACTTCTTAGGAGGGATTTTTTCAGACGATAAAGGAATTTTCCGAGAGGGTCCTCCTTTAGGGGTGAATCATAAAGACTCGGGGACGAAAGTTGCTCCTTTACTAGTGTTAGATTTCTTCCTGGCCTACTGCCATCCTTCTTCTTATTGCAAGGAATCTATTTCTTGTGCTTGTTTATTATTAGGGCAGTTTCTGGAAAAATGGTCGTATTCATGACAATTCTTGCATTTAAATGGGAGTTGTTCGTAGTCCAGCTTCTGGATGTAGGTCCAATCATCCATCTTTAGTTTTATTACTTATGGAATTCCTTTCTCCAAATATACCTCCACACAGATTTTGGCACAAGAGTACATACTGGACTTTGGTTTCAGCTCTGTCTATGAATTTTCCCAAGGTATCTCCAATACGTTTTAGGACTTCATCCCCCCAACAGTGAAATGGTAAATGTGGGAGCCACACCCATACTAGAATGGTTGAGGGAATGTCATTTTTTGGATCAAAGTTTGGGGTCCATTTGTTTAAATATAGACCTATGGGTCTGAAGAAATAAGGGTCGTTCCTAAAAATCATATCTCTATCCTCTTTATGCTCAAAGTAAAAAATATAGAAGCCCTTACTGAAGAAAAAATAGTTCATGCGTACCTGTATCAGAGAATGCCAGTTCTTCTCAATCCAAAGATCAATTTGACAAGGAGACGATCATAACCCCATGAATTGACTAACAAGTGCTATGGAGTCAAAGTACATGGATTTTCTTTGGGTCACTGCGTGAGGGATGGCTACTTCTAGAATTTGGTCCAATTTCTTCACGAACTGAGAGTGTGTTCGGCGGGAGGGAGGCTTTTCCATAGATCTGACTAGGGTCTTGAAAGTGATGACTTCATCTTCAAATTATAGGGGAGGATCCAGATCCAGAGAGGCCATTGGGACAGGGTCGAGGAGACACAGAGAGGGATGCAACAGGCTAGGGTTTCTTCAGCGACAAAATGTTTAAAAAAAATTATTATTCATATGATATTGTACAAAAGAAATTGTATATCTTACTCTAATATTAAAATGACAGTTTCAGAGAAAATCAACAAGAAATTCAAGTTGTAGTTTCACTTCCCTTGCAGTGTTTTAACTTGTTACAGAGACATTATACCCACTTCCAAACCCATGATTACATTACTCTCTTAAGTGGATATTCCAACCAACAAACCCTCATTCTATACAACAATACTTCTCCATAACCCTACGGGTAAATTTAATGTTTGTCATATATATATATATATATATATATATATATTTTAGAAGGATTCACTTTATATTATTCGTCTGTCGTTAATTACATCTTTGTCTTCTGTTACAGAGTTAGCGACCTCATGGACAAGCTCATGGTTACGTGTATGCTAACATTGAGCTCTTTATTCAAGCATGGGGAAACTCCTTTAAGTTTTTTCATGTACAAACCCGTTGTTTACCACAACTCGGTCATTCCTCTTTCGTTAAGCATTTATTTTTCCACTTCTAACTACACTTATGTATCTTACTACAAAGGTAGAGGTACTTTATGATGTCCTAGAGAGAACTCTATGTTAGGCATCGACAAATTTAAACCACGACCCGTGCATACTCAGGATTTAAAATTGAAAAAAAACAAGTAATATATGTATCGTTACCAACTCAAGCCTGCCGGTGGGTTCTTAAGATATTTATGGTTACTCTATTCTATTGTATCGTGACTGCTGGAACTATTTCGTTACAATTTGCAAGGGTCTTTACCCACGCCTATAGGGGTCTTCTTTAAAAGTCTTTTACCTATCCATTACGTAAACTCACTTTGTGGCTATTTACCTCAGACTTGATTTTACAAGGTTAATGGTCGGCCCTGTTTGTGGATTTCTGACCTATAAAACCTTACATATATTTCGAATTGGTTATTATATCATGGCCCTATTTCCTGTTTCGTATAAGGATTATAAAGAAAATTATTTGTGTTTTTATAATACCTCTGTGGTAGTTTCTCTTGTTTGTTGTATGAATAAGTTGACATAATGGCTAAGTTTATTTTGTAGCTACATAATGTTTTTAATATATAAGTTACATTCTTTCTATTTACATATACATTGGTTGTCCATTTATTTCTAATCCTTGAAAGTAATAAGGAGAATCTAGTCTATAGCTACAAGTTCCCTGCATGTTATTTTTATTTTGTCTGAACAAGAAGAACTTGATTTGTTCTAAGATGATACATGAATTGCTTCTGCAGAACTTCTGGCAATTTTATTTTATTTCACCTTTGTTATAGATAATCTTTAATCAATTAATATTGCCCTTACTAGGGTTTTAGACTACAATCAAAGGTTACTCCTATTAGTCAATTTTTCTTCTATATGCAAATAAAAATATTGAAAGATAAATACTTAACTCTTTGCAAATATTAATAGTAGAGAACTAGCTAAGTATTTGTTGGTTATCTATTCCTCTGCATTTTCTTCTTGTATAAAAGTTTTCTCTAGCAATATATTGTCAAGAATATATTCCGAGACAATAAATATTAGAATTAAACTAATATGAAAATTATTTCACCAATCATCTAAACTGTAAATATTTGAACTAATAATTCTAGAGAGATAAAATGACAAAAGTGAATACACATATCTGGACCACAAATATTTACTGGGAAAAATTGAGGAGAGAGTCCAAATCCTCCCAACTGTAGACCAGAGCAGTCACATACTGCTAACTCTTGTCACCCTGAGCCAAATACTTTATTCCACGGGAAAATGAAAATGTTAAGAACCTTCTCTAGGTAATTTCTAGAACTTGGTTCTTTATCATAACCACCAAGATCTCACTTTGCACAAGTACTCAACAACGTCTTGTTTACACCATACTTGTTTTTCTTCTCTCTTGTTTTACCAGGATGAGAATAATAGACTCCCTTGGTATTTTCTTTCTTTTTCCAGTTAACCTTCTCCCTAGCTCTTGGGAGTCTTGGCCTAACTATTTGATAGCTTGTTTCTTAACCACCCAGACTCTTGGGGGTAGGTTCACACTTGTCTTCATGGACAACAATCACTTTTACCGTCGTGGTTTCTATCGCTTTTTCACTTTTCCTATGGAATAAAGTATTTCTCTTATCATAGTTGAATTCTATCATCAATTTGTCTCAAGTAATTTTAAATAGAATAAAAATTAACAAATAATATTTACATAAATGTTTTTCACCAACAATTACTTATGGTAATAAAAAATGTTAATAATTTTTTTTCGCAAAGTCATAATCCAATATTCACAACCACATAAATTTACTCAAATATTTAATTTGGAGGGATGTTACATCTTCCCCCCCTTGAACTTGACACCGTCCTCGGTGTTCCCATCAAGTTCCCAACCTTGGAACAAAAATGGATAGGATTTCCTCATCGCCTCTTCCATTTCCCAGGTGGCCTCCTTAGGACTAAAGTGCCTTCACTGTGCTTCAACCTAGGCGATGGTTATGTTCCACAATATAGTTTCTTTCTTGTCGAATATGCATAACGGTTCCACTTGGATCACATTCCAATTTACAACATGAGTTATATCAGACAGATATTTATTCAATAATGAAACATGAAACACATTATGTGTTTTCATATGGACTGGTAGTGCAAGTTGGTAGGCCATTGGTCCTACTTTGGCTAACACTTCAATAGGTCCACAATAACGTGGTGACAACTTAGAACTTTTTCCAAGTCCGAGTGAATTGTTTCATGGTTTTATTTTTAGATAAACATGGTCTCCAACATTAAACTTCTTGTGTGTTATTTTTTAATATGCATAACTTTTCTGCATGTCTTATGCAATTTTCAAATTCTGTTTCACTTTTTGCACCATTGTTTCCGTTTCTTTTAACATGTTAGGCCCTATAATAATCATGTCAACATGATCATCCCAACTCACTAGTTTCCTACACCTCCGACCATACAATACTTCAAAAGGACTCATCTTTAAATATGATTGGTAAGCATTGTTGTATGCGAATTCAATTAGGTGAAGATAATCTTCCCATTTTGTTGGGAAATCCATAACATACATTCACAACATATCCTCAACAATATTGTTAGTCCTTTCAGTTTGTCTGTCAGTTTGAGGATGATAAGCAGTGCTAAAATTCATTTGTGTGTCCATTCCACTAAACAAAGTCTTCCAAAAGTTGGAAGTGAATTTTTTGTCTCTATCTAAAATGATTGTTTTAGGCAACCAATGCATCCTGAAATTTTCCTTCATAAAAAATTATGCAATATTAATAGCTTTATAAGTGGATTTTTTTGGGATAAAATGTGCTACTTTTGTAAGTTTATCAATCACAACCATAATGGAATCATTGTGGTTCTTTTTTATAGGTAAACTGGTGATGAAATCCATACTGATTACTTCCCATTTCCACTTTGGAATGGTTATGGGTTGTAGCAATCCAGCCAGGTCCTGGTGCTCTGCTTTAACCTACTGGCACTCTAGACATATAACAATGTATTCAGCCACTTTTGTCCTCATTTTAGGCCAAAAATATTCTTTCTTTAACGTTGTTATTGTCTTTTGATACCCCGGATGGCCCGAATATGGCTTCTTGTGAACCTCTCCTAGAATTAAGTTTTTCAATTCTGCATTATTTGGCACAAAAATGATGTTCTTATACAAAACTAAACCTTCTGGGTTGCAACTGAATTTTGATTCTTTGTTAGTTAGAGAAACAGTTTGACATTTTTCTTGAATTTGTTTGTATTCCTCATCTTTTTCTGTAGCCATTTCAAGTTTTTGCTTTAAATCAGATTGGATGTTGCTACTGTAAATTACATGTATCTTCTTGCTAAGGTCATATTCCACCTTATTTTCCTTTCCTTTAATGTGTTCAATAAAAAAATCAATCTCTCTTCGGAAATCCAAACACCTAGCCTGTTTGGCATTTAAGTGCTTTTGATCAAAGAAATGTTTGAGACTAACATTATATGTTTTCAAGAAAAAAATCTTTCCTAACAGATAATGTGGCCACATTTTTAAAGCATGAACAATAGAAGTAAACTCAAGATCATGGGGAGCATAGTTTTCTTCATGAGATTTTAGATTTCTTGACTCATATGCAATTACATTCCCTTCCTGCATTAGAAATCCCCCTAATCCTTCATTGGATGCATCTGTACATACTACAAAGTATTTGTGTGGATATGCTACTTTTAAAATGGGTGCGGTGGTTAATAACTGTTTTAATTTCTCAAAACTTTCTTGACACTTTTTTGTCCATTTAAACATGGTTCCATTTTTCTATAAAGAAGTAATAAGGTAAGCCAATTTTGAAAACCCTTCAATGAATCTTCGATAATAACCGGTAATTCCCATAAAAGATATGATACATTAAACATCTTTCAGAATTGTCCAATCCTAGATGGATTTGACCTTTTCAGGGTCAACAACAATTCATTCTCCGAAAATCACATGTCCTAAGTATTGTACCTTACTCTGATAAAATTCACACTTACTGTATTTTACATACAATTGATGTTCCCTTAAGGTTTTCAAAACCAACTCCAGATGTTCTTTGTGTTCCTCCTTTGTTTTGGAATAAATCAGGATATCATCTATAAACACTATCACAAACTTGTCCAAGTATTTTCTTAACACATTGTTCATAAGGCACATAAATGTTGTCGGAGCATTTGTTAGACCAAATGGTACCACTATGAATTCATAGTGTCCATACCTAGTTCTAAAAGCAATTTTATGTATGTCTTCATCTTTTATTCTGATATGGTGATAACCTAATCTTAAATCTATTTTAGAGAATATTTTAGCCTCTCCAAATTGGTCAAACATGTCGTCAATGCGGGGTAAAGGATACTTATTTTTAATTTTCATTTTGTTCAGTTGTCGATAGTCTATGCACAACCTAAAAGTTCCATCCTTCTTTTTCACAAATAGGACCAGTACACCCCATGGAGACACTCTTGGTATGATATATTGTTTGTCCAATATCTCTTGAAGCTGCATTTTCAATTCAGTTAGTTCAGGAACACTCATCGCATATGGTGCTTTGTAAACTGGTGTTGATCCTGGTACCAAATCTATTGTGAAATCTATATCCCTTCTAGGAGGTAGTCCTGTAATCTCTTCTGGAAATACATCCTGAAAATTACTTAATACAGGATCATCAATTAACAAACGGTCAACCATATTTTCTAGACTTTCATTGATGTGTACAACATATATTTCACAACCCTTTGTTGCATTTTGTTTCAACTGTAAAGCAGAGATATACCTTATTGATATACCATGAGGTATTCCCTTAATGGTTCTATTTTATCCTAGCTCATCTAGGAAATCAAAATTTGTATTTTTACAATTCATTACAACTACATGCTTTTCAAGCCAATCCATGCCTATGAGTATATCATAGGATCCCAAAGTTAATATATTCAAATCCACACTTGTTTCCATTCCATTTATTGTCATCATACAATCTTTGACGAGTTCAACTACTTTTTGTTTGGTACTGGAGGCTAATTGTACTAACCAAGACTTATTATATTTTACTTTATTCAATTTGCATTTCTCTACAATCATAAGAGAAAAACTTGTACCGGGGTCAATTAAAATAGAGATAATTTTTTTATTTGTCTTACCTTCAACTTGTACCGGGGTCAATTAAAATAGAGATAATTTTTTTATTTGTCTTACCTTCAACTTCTACCATGGTATATTGAAGGTCAACCTGTTGATTTTTGAAGGCCGCATTAATCTTGTGATTGCATCTTGCCATGTCATTAACTGTTAATGCTTCCTTAATATTATGCACCACTGAATTTTTGTTCTTATTCAAAGGGAAATCTCTATACATGCGAGGTTCCTTGCAACCCCAACATTGCAATGGCGGTCTGGTTGGTTTGTTCATTTAATCAGTTGGTCTATTGTTGTTTTGAACTGATACACTTTGTTTCTATCTACTAAACCTGTTATGTTTAACTGGTGCACTTTGAGATGCATGGTGTGGGTATTTAAATTGTTTCTTTTTGGGATCAAACTTACTATTTATGTTTTTATCTTTCCATGTTTTCGTATTTTCAAACCTTTTTTAAAATGGGTATAATGCACTTTAGCATGTCTTATTACCTCATCCATCATTTTAGTGTTAAGGAACTCAATTTTATCCTTATATGCTTGAGGCAAGCAACTCATGAGTCACTGTACTTTTTCTTTCTCTTCTCTAAGGTAAGGTACGTACCTCATAAAATTTACAAATTTGGTAACAAAATCTTCAATGGTCATTTGTCCTAGCTTAAGGTCATGAAACTCCTTATCCCTTTCATCGAAATACCTTTAAGTTAAGTATTTATTTCTAAAATATTTCTTAAATATTTTCCAAGTGAGTTCATTGCTTCTAGTTTTGTTTACTGTCTTTGTTTCTTGCTACCAAATCACAACTTTCCCATCCAGCTGATATATTTCCAATCTAGCCCTTAAGTTTCCAGAATAATTATAAATTTGTAAATATTTTCCCATGTTTAGGAGCCAAGCTTCTGCTCCTTCTTTTGTTTTCCCATCAAAACTAGGTGGTCTGATTTTTTTAAAATTCACCAGTCAGTTCAGTTGTATGCCATTTTCTTTTCTTGTTTTTATGTGATCTCTTTTGCAAGCTGTTGTCTTACGAACTGTTGCTATTTTTCTCAGTCATTGATGCTATTTTATCACTAAACACCGAGTGTTCCCTTTGCTTGTGAGATTCATCATTAGAGACTTCCTTCTTGGCGTTGCTAGAGGTATGTCCTACATTCTTATTTTGTTTTATCTCAATCATATTTTTGAGCAAGATTTCATTTAATTCCTCTTGTTCTCTACTTTCTTTCAATAGTTTTTCATTGTTGGCTTTGATACTTTGCAATTCGGCCTTTATACTTCTCATGGTTTCAAGTTGCTCTAATGAATTATTTTGAGGTTGTTTGTTGTTCAACTCTACATACATTTCAGGTCCACTTGGTGTTGTTTTTCCATCTTTGTCAACCATGGTGTCTGTTGTTGTTTTTGATAAGTGAAAAACATATTTTATGTCAAGATTATTGTTTACATAATTTTGCAATAATTTCCAAAATTATTAATGCAACAGTTTAAATGGCTTGAGCTCATAAGGCCCTAGTGTTTGGAACTTTCTTTGATAGCATTTGTAACATCACCTCAACTAATTAATTTTTTTTATACGATACCTATAATCATTGTTTCATCTTTGTTAATGTTAAGATTATTGATTGGCACCAAGGTGAACAATACTACTCTTAATATTTTCTTTTCACCTGATAGGTTAAAAGGTCTTAAGCGACAACACTAGTTGAAGGGTCCTCACACTCCCAAGGTAAAGTATATTAAACTCACTTGATTTCCAATGTAAATGTGTTGAACCTGCACATAATAGATCTAGCTAGAAAATAACACACACATTTGCAGAGAGAAATTGAGAAAGAAGAAGCAAGAGAGAAAGAATGGAAGAATTATCATTAACCCAATAAATAATTAATAATTTACACATGATATACTTTGTATAACTCAACCAATGCGCACTGGAGGAGAAGCCAATCTGCCGTAGTGGTGGTCTAGAGTGATCTGGACACACACCAACAATTACGAGAGTAAATTGCCACCTAGTCTAGTCTCTCGGGCAGTTACAGGAGTGAACTGCCATCTAGCTGAGTTAACTAGTCTATCAGTTTTCAGTTAACTGACTGAGACAGAGTGAAGTGAGGAGGAGATCAAGGAATCATGGGTAATGCGCTAGTATGGTGATTATCCCAAGGACAATGTGCATTAGTTGGTGATGATCCCAATGTTGTATGGTGATAAAACCAATGTATCATTTAGACTCCACTCAACTAATCAAACTGAAGTGAAAACTGAAGAGAATATTCTTCCTAAAATATAGGAGACTAAATAATGACTAATAAACATAGGAAAAACCTTAGCAAAAATAAATCCTAGGTGTGTGTGAAGTAACTCCAACACCTGCCCTTAACATCACTATGGTGAAAATAAAGAATGGGTCCCAACAACGAGGCCATGTTACGTACCCAAACACAAAATATACATTGAAATAAAGTGAGGAAAGAGAGAAAACCCCCCCTCAAGGTACAATGTCTGTAAAAAGAAGAACTGACAGTTGCTAGGAAATTGTGTCTTTCACTCCAAGATGAATTCACGAAGAATGGAACTTCTGCTAAGTGAAGGTCTTGGTGAATATGTCTGCAGTCTATTATGCTAAAGGAAAAAACTGCAGGTCAATGATCCCCTCATGTACTAAGTCCTGGATGTAGTGCATGTGGATCTCGATGTGTTTCATCCTCTGCCTCTGAACTAGATCTTTGCATAACTTCAGAGTTCTTTGGTTGTCACACCAGATGATGATCGACTAATGAAATTGAATTCCCAACTCAGTGAGAAAATGTTTTAGCCACATAGCCTGAATGGTTATGTTAAATACCCCTATGTACTCTGTTGCGACTGAAGAATGAGAAATAACAACCTGCTTCTTTCTCGACCAATAGATACGTCTGGAACCAAGACTGAGTGAGTAACCAGATGTGGACTTGCGATTAGTGTTATTGCTATCCCAGTCAGAATCAATGAACCCAATGAGGTCCAATGTAGAGTCTGTTGCATAATGAATCCCGAAGGTGATGGTTCACTATATGTATTGAAGGATACACTTTGCAGCCTTCCAATGTAGCTCATGAGACTCCTGCATGAACCTGAAAACTGCGCCAACTGCATAGGAGAGGTATGGTCTGGAGTGTGTGAAATACAAGAGGCTCCCCACTAGTTGTCTATATTGTGTGTTGTCAACCAGTGGAGTGTCCCCGCCATCCTCAAGTTTGACTCTTGATAGGAAAGGAGTCAGAGCATACTTGCAATCTGTCATGTGAAATCTCTCAAGGAGATCTCGTGCATACTTGGCCTAAGACAGTTTGATGCATGATGCATCTTGATTTATCTCGAGTCCAAGGAAGAAGTGTAGTAGACCCATGTTCATCATCAAGAACCAGTCATGTAGAATCTTCTTGATTGCAACAATCGCTGAAGTCGAGCAACCGATGATCAACAAACCATAAACATATGGAACTAGGAGTAGAAGTGAGTCAATCGTCCCGAGCATGTAAACATTCGGGTCTGACCTACAATGTACAAAGTTCTATGACAACAGTTAGGAGTACATCTTGGCATACCATGCCTTCAGAGCCTACTTGAGGCCATAAAGAGATTTCTTCAGTCAACAGACCAAAGATGAATCCTACATAAATCCATGGGGTTGATCCATATAGATCTCCTTAGAGAGATCACCATGAAGAAATGCATTCTTCACGTTCATCTGATGGACTTCCCATCCCTTGGATGCTGCAATGGAAAGTGCCAAATGTATGGAATCCATCTTCGCTACTGGAGCGAAGGTCTCATCATAGTTAATTCCATGCACCTGCTGAAAGCATTTGGCAACTAGCCTGGATTTCTATCTGCTAATCTGTCCATCCATTTTTCTCTTGGTCTTGTAGACCCATTTTCACCTGACAATTTTCATTCTAGAAGGAAGGGGAACCGGATCCCAATTTTGGTTCTCGAGGAGAGAGTTGTACTCCTTCTGCATGGCAAATTCCCAAAAGGGATTTTCAGCAGCCTCACCATAAGACTATAGATTTGAATATTGAACCAAGAAAAGATGCCTGGGTGGCAATGGTTCAGTGGAAGTGAGTGCAAGAGGAGGCTCCTCGAAATCAGAATGATTCCTTTGAGTATTAGATGGATCCCCAACAAGATCCCCTACATCCTGAAGAGTAGTCTGAGCCCACTTGGGCCTCGGCTCTAGCTCTACATATGCATCCGCATACACTGACTCTGCATCTGACTGTACTGACTATGTATATGTATCATCTGAATCCTCTGAATCTGAACTCTCCTTTGAAGAAGAGTTATCATGTGCATGCTCATCATCTCTGACAGGTGGAAGAATAAAGGTGTCTGCATGCAACTGTTGAATTACATGCGAGACACTTTCCTCGAATTGGAAACTATGGTCAATGATGAGTTGGTCCGAGGAAAGATAAATGAGTATATATCCCTTCATACTGTTGGGGTATCCAACAAAGATACACTCTGTGCTCTGTGGATCAAGTTCCTTCCTCTTTTTAGAGGGAATCTGGGCCCATGCACGTGAACCGAAAATATGAAAGTGGGTCACTTCCGGTTTGAGGCCGCTCCAAGCCTCGTAGGGGATCTTATCCCCGATAGATCTATGGGGAGATCTTTTTTGGATTTAGGTTGCACAATTAAGTGCTTCAGCCCATAATATCTGTGGAAGTGACTTTGCATGTTGCATGCAAGATTCCATCTCTTTTAGAGATCTGTTTTTCCGCTCAACAACTCCATTTTTTTGCGGAGTATAGGGAACTGTGTGCTACAACTGAATCCCTGCCTTATGACAAAGATTCTAGATCTCATGGTTGACATACTCTCCCCCCTTATCAGTTCTAAGGATTTTTATTTTCTTTCCTAATTGTGTCTCAACTAGGGCCTTGAAATCTTTGAGGTGTTGAAAGACCTCTGATTTTTTCCTGAGAAATAAAATCCATGTGAAACGTGAGAAATCATCAACAAAAATGAACACATACCTCGCTTTTCTAATTGATGGATGCAGAAAAGGTCCCATGAGGTCACTATGGATCAGATCTAAAGGAGAGGAAGCTCTTTGAGTCTTTCCTTTGTCGAATTTCTCTTGAGGGTGTTTCCAAGAACACAACCCTCATAGATTCCTTTGGAGAAATGGATGCCTGGTAGACCATCAACTAATCCTTGCTTGCTAAGCTATTGCATATATTTGAAATTTAAATGCTTGAACCTTTCGTTCCATATCCTATTGCTTTCATCAGTAAGGGGAAGCAGTAAAACAAAATCTGGTTCAATAAATTCAGAAAATGTATACAATCTAGATTGATGATTTACCTCATCGATAACAACTCTGGAATTGATTTTCATGTCATATATGTCCACTGCATCAGGTGTGAATATTAATTTTCTTTCGGTTCCATAATTTTTCATCTGATACATGGAGATAAGATTGACAGAAAGTTTGGGAATGTGCAACACATTCTCAAAGCTTACATTGGTGAGTTCGATCCTTCCTTTGTCAGCGACATCGACTGGATAGTTGTCCCCCATAAAAATAGGAGGAAATTTGCATGCATCCAATGAATAATAGACTTATTTTGTGGCAGCCATGTGATGTGATGCTTCTGAATTTACGATCCAAGGATTGGGAGAGGAGTTGATCGAAATCAAGGCATGGCTAGAATTTCCTTTCTTGGGATTTTGATATTTTGGCTTCTTCTTCTTGGCACCCTCGAGGATGCGATATCCAATTTTATTTTGCTGAAGTATTTGAGTCATTATATCTATTTGTTTTTACATGCATGCATATTCTGGATGGAATCCTTTATGGCAATATGTGCATTTCTCCCCTTTTCTTCCCTTTCCACCTTTGGATCTGGAGGCATCGATGAAGGGTTTTGAGTACCCTTCCTTCTTTGGATTTTCAAGTGCTTTCCTTTTGTCTTTATATTTATATTTCTGATATTGATGACCACTTCCATCTTGCACAGTAAGTGCATGCCCCTTTGGGCCTTTTATTTTTCCCATGTTGATGAGCTTGGTCTGCTCTTGTGTTAGAGATTCGATAAATTCCTCAAGAGAAGGCATCTACCAAGTGGCTCCAAATGTTAATTTGAATGAATGGAATGTGGAATCGAACACTAAGAATTCGAGACCAAGTTTGGAGAGAATGGTGAGAACCATTTGTTTCTCCTCCTTAGATTTATCAACCCCGCAAGCCTTGAGTTGCAACAGTAAATCCTTAAACTTTGTAAAGAAATCTTGGAGATTGTCGAATCTTTTTGGATACAATGTGAGAAATTCAACCTCGAGCATGTGTCCCCTCATCTCATCCTATTTTCGAAAAATCCCTTCCATGGTGGTCTAGGCTTCATTGGGGGTTTTACAGGAAGATATGTGAAAGAGGAGATCATGAGAAATGAGACTACAAATTGTTTTGAATGCTTCATCCATTCAATTTAGATACTTAGATTTTTATATGGCTGATGTTGGTTCTATTTCCGTGTTCATGGTTAACCTATACAATCCTCTGCTGCAAAGATGCATGATTATCCTCTTCTTCCATGCAAAATAATTGTAAGGTGTAAGAATGAATTCTTTTGGGAATTCCATTTTTCTGTTGTCTTCAATCTTTGGTACATGCAAAAATAATTCAGTGTGTCTTTTTCTTAGTAGTTTGTTGGATATGATACCATGTCAATGTGTTGAACCTGCATAGAATAGATCTAGATAGAAAATAACACACACATTTGCAAAGAAAAATTGAGAAAGAAGAAGCAAGAGAGAAAGGATGGAAGAATTCTCATTAACCCAATGAATAATTAATAATTTACACATGATATATTCTATATAACTCAACTAATGTGCATTGGAGGAGAAGCCACTGTGCCATAGTGGTGTTCTAGAGTGATTTGGAAACACACCAACAATTACGGGAGTAAACTACCACCTAGTCTAGTCTCTCGGGAAGTTACGGGAGTGAACTGCCACCTAACTGAGTTAACTAGTCTATCCATCTTCAATTAACTAGTTGAGACAGAGTGAAGTGAGGAGGAGATCAAGGAATCATGGGTAATGTGCTAGTCTGGTGATGATCCCAAGGACAATGCGCATTACCTGGTGATGATCCCAAGGACAATGCGCATTACCCGGTGATGATCCCAATGTTGCATGGTGATAAAACCAATGTAGCATCTATACTCCACTCAATTGATCAAACTGAAGAGAATATTCTCCCTAGAGAAATATTCTTCCTAAAATATAAGAGACTGAATAATGACTAATAAACATAGGAAAAACCTTAGGAAAAAAAAATCCTAGATTTGTGTGAAGTAACTCCAACATCCAACAACTTTATTTCCAAAGTTTGGTTGTTCTTTACCTATGAAGCCTAGTAATGGGTTACCAACCCTTACGTAGGTATGCTACTCATCATTATATAAATTGATTGTGTTAGTTCTCACCACTTACTCCTCGGTTCCTCTTAGCACTATTAAGGGTGAATAATATATATATATATATATATATATATATAT
>ML806974.1:86227-101297 GCA_009831015.1 Picea engelmannii | reverse complement strand
ATTTATGGTCTCGTTGGCATAGTTTTAAGGCATAATTTGAAATATATAGAGCTTTGAATAAATTACGATTTCCATTCTTTTTGGAATACAAAACCCATGTTATCACTACTATGTTAACACAACCTTCATATGAAATCCACCATGCCAGGTCAACTTGGGGTATGACGCCTTAATGGAATCGACGTGCCATTAAGCATGTTCGTACTCCACGCATCCTCCTCCATGTATTGTTACCGACTCAAGCATGCTGGTGGGTTCTTAAGATATTTATGGTTACTCCACTGTATCGTGACCGCTGGAACTATTTCGTTATAATTTCCAAGGGTTTTTACCCACGCCTATAGGGGTCTTTTTTAAAAGTCTTTTACCTATCCATTACATAAACTCTCTTTTTCACTATTTACTCCAGACTTGATTTTATAGGGTTAATGGTCGGCCCTGTTTGTGGATTTTTGATCTATAAAACCTTACATATATTTCAAATAGGTTATTATTTCGCAACCCTATTTCATGTTTCATATAAGGATTATAAAGAAAATTATTATTGTTTTTATAATACTTGTGTGGTAGTTTCTCTTATTTGTTGTATGAATAAGTTGATATAATGGCTAAGTTGATTCTATAGCTACATAATGTTTTTAATATATATGTTACATTCTTTATGGTTACATATACAATGGTTGTCCATTTATTTCTAATCCTTGAAAGTAATAAAGAGAATCTAGTCTATAGCTACAAGTGTTATGCATGATATTTTTATGCTGTTTGAACAACAAGAAATTTGATTTGTTCTTAAGATGATACAAGAATTGATTTTGAAGAACTTCTAGCAATTTTCTTTTATTTCACCTTTGTTATAGATAATCTTTAATCAATTAATAT
Source organism: Picea engelmannii (assembly GCA_009831015.1). Taxonomy (NCBI): domain Eukaryota; kingdom Viridiplantae; phylum Streptophyta; class Pinopsida; order Pinales; family Pinaceae; genus Picea; species Picea engelmannii. The sequence continues at coordinate 100,415 of ML806974.1, read as the reverse complement.
TGCCCTTACTAGGGTTTTAGACTACAATCAAAGGTTACTCATGTTAGTCTTTTTTTTGTTATATGCAAATAAAAATATTGAAAGATAAATACTTAACTCTCTGCAAATATTAACAGTAATGAACTAGTTAAAGATTCTCTAGTTATCTATTCCTTTGCATTTTCTTCTTGTATAAAAGTTTTCTCTAGCAATATACTATCAAGAATATATTATGAGAAAATAAATATTAGCATTAAACTAATATGAAAATGATTTCACCAATCATCTAAACTATAATTATTTGAACTAAAAATTCTAGAGAAATAAAATGACAAAAGTGAATACACATATCTGAACCACAAAGTTTTATTAGGAAAAATTGAGGAGATAGTCCAACTCCTCCCAACCGTATACCAGAGCAGCCCTAGACTGCTAACTATTGTCACCCCTGAGCCAAATACTTTATTCCACAGGAAAATGAAAATGTCGAGAACTTTCTCCAGGTAATTTCCATAACTTGATTGTTTCTCAGAACCACCAAGCTCTCACTTTGCACAAGTACTCAACAACGTCATGTTTACACCATACTTGTTTTTCTTCTCTCTTGTTTTACCAAGCTGAGAATAATAGACTGCCTAGGTCTTTTCTTTCTTTTTCCAGTTATCCTTCTCCCTAACTCTTGGGAGTCGTGGCCTAACTATTTGTGTAGTATACCTAGGGAGGTACCCTATGGGAATGTGGTTATGCATTATTAGTGGAAGTCATTTAATATATGAGAATGTGGTCATTCAATGTAAGGTGGACTAGGTCCACTATATTAATAAAGGCCCACTATGGTAGTTAGATGTAATAAATGTGAGAAAGCTCTCTAGAAGGTTCCTAGGAGATAGATAGAGATATATAAAGAAGTGTAAGCAATGTAATGAAACATAGTGAAGAATATTGTGATTGTACAAACAATGATTGCTTGGGGAGTTTTATCCTTCCATAAGGATTAATATATGGTGTTACCCTACCTCAAGTGTTTTGTCTACATTTTGTGTTCATGTTATGGTGAATGTTTTGGATTATTCTTGATAATATTGTGGATCTATTTTGAGATTTATCTTCAGATCTATTCAAGTACTTAACAATTGGTATCAGAGCACTTTCTTGAACCATCACATTTTTTGGTGACCGAAACATGTAGTATACCTAGGGAGGTAATATGGGGTACCCAGGGAGGTACCCAATGGGAATGTGGTTATGTTTTATTAGTGGGAGTCATTTAATATATGAGAATGCAGTCATTCAATGTAAGGTGGACTAGGTCCACTATATTAAAAAATGTCCACTATGGTATTTAGATGTAATAAATGTGAGAAATCTCTCTAGAAGGTTCCTAGGAGATAGAGAGAGCTATATAAAGAAGTGTAAGCAATGTAATGAAACATGGTGAATAATATTTTGATTGTACAAGCAAGGATTGCATGAGGAGTTTTATCCTTCCATAAGGATTAATATATGGTGTTACCCTACCTCAAGGGTTTTGTCTACATCTTGTGTTCATGTTATGGTGAATGTTTTGGATTATTCTTGATGATATTGTGGATATATTTTGAGATTTATCTTTAGATATATTTAGGTACTTAACAATTGGTATCAAAGCACTTTCCTTGGCCAAAGAAGGGGAGAAATTTTTGGCTCTTTTTGTAGATTTTTTTCTAGGGAAAAAAGACGGCGACAAACTTCAAGTTCAGATATGAAACTTTATCAGTATAATTTGACAAAAAAAAATTGGATATTTGAATTCCTCTTGAAAAAATACCCGATTTAAAAAAAAAAAACAGCCGAAATGGAGTCTGGGAAGTAAATTTATGAGCATTTTAAATTCGGTAAATTTTTAGGGTTTTTTCGGAAAAAGCCACGATTTTCTGCAGTAAGTTATTTCTACACCCTAGTTTTTGTTGAAGATTTATTCCAAGCATGATAATTTTTACTGGAAGAGATGATGGCCCTAGTATTTAAGAATTTATACAATCTCACAAGTCATTATGGAAAGAGAAGTGGAAATATTTTGGAGACTGAGGTTTCAAAGGTGATGCTCTCATATGGTGGAAATCATTTCACCATTATGAGTGAATGTCACTTTCTGAGGAAACACTTGAAAAATTACTTTTAGACAAGTGGTCTCATACAAAGAGTAAGAATAAATATATCACCAAGAGTTTACTTTCATGTGGAAAATCTATATTACAAGTTCATGGTTGTATTCATAAAAAAAATGTCATTGTTTCTATTAACCCTATTTGCAAACAAAATTTTATCAATATTTAGTTGGTTAATAGATTGCAAGTTATGACAAAGAATATTCAAAGTACACAGGTTGCAGGTGAAAATGTTAAACTTTTTAAAGATTTGAAGCTCAATATGGATAAATATGTGTTGCATTCAGTTTTTGAGGCTCTAGATATGGGTGATGAAGACATTGTTTTGAGATATCCTTGGAAAGAATCAATGGGTACCATTAATATTAATGTGCAAAAGAAGTTTCTAAAGATTTGGTACAAGAAAAAGAAAATTACATTGCAGGATGTGTCTCTTAGTAAGAAAGATGGGCCCATGGAAGCTAGCAAAGTAGTTATTGTTGAGTTTGAAGTTGAATCAAAGACAGAGTCTACAGAAAGAGATGAATAAAAACTACAAGAATGACATAATCAAGAAGCTAAGGAGGTCATTGAATCAAAGGCACAAAGTGTTGCATATTTGAAGAAAAAAGAATAGATTCCTACAGTTGTTGTATATCACCATCCACATCATATATAGACACAAAATTCATCAAGGCAAGGGCATGTGCATCAACACATTTATGCACCAGCAGGGCACCAGACATGAAACCGATCAAGAGGTGCATGGAGGACTACCGACACTACAAGAAGAGCTCAAGTTACATAAATAATCCCATGGAAACCCCAACATGATGCAGAGAAATATCAGGGTGGCAAGGCAATAGATGGACATCATGTTAGACTTCAATTGGGATTGATGGATGGTCATACTTGGTACCAGTTAGATATATTTATTAGCCGGTCATATTGTATGGTTTCTTCTCATGTTTCGAGGGTGAAACATGTGAAGGGGGATGCAATGTAGTATACCTAGGGAGGTAATATTGGATACCTAGGGAGGTACCCAATGGGAATGTGGTTATGTATTATTAGTGGAAGTCATTTAATATATGAGAATGTGGTCATTCAATGTAAGGTGGACTAGGTCCACTATATTATTAAAGGCCCACTATGATAGTTAGATGTAATAAATGTGAGAAAACTCTCTAGAATGTTCCTAGGAGATAGAGAGATATATATAAAGAAGTGTAAGCAATGTAATGAAACATAGTGAAGAATATTGTGATTGTACAAGCAAGTATTGCTTAAGGAGTTTTGTCCTTCCACAATGATTAATATATGGTGTTACCCTACCTCAAGGGTTTTGTCTACATTTTGTGTTCATGTTATGGTGAATGTTTTGGATTATTCTTGATGATATTGTGGATCTGTTTTGAGATTTATCTTTAGATCTATTCAGGTACTTAACAATTTTCTAGCTTATTTCCTAACTACCCACACTCTTGGGGGTAGGTTCACACTTGTCCTCATGGACAACAATCACTTTTTCCCTGGTAGTTTCTATCATTTTTTCACTTTACCCATGGAATAAATTATTTCTCTTATCTTTTTTTTTGACTGGAGGAATCAACAACTCACGGTTCTCGTACTTACGTGACACGAGGATGATTCCCGTCTGCTACCTCTATAACCTCCAGGTGCGTCCATATAACCCACAAGCATGGGGAATGGGTAAATTGAGGTCATAATCGAATGTGAGACCTCCTTTTTACATTTCCTTCCATTTACAAGACACTTGCCAATCGGTCTACACCCCTGCGAGAAAATTATTTCTCTTATCATAGTTGGGTTCTCTCATCAATTTATCTCAAGTAATTTTAAATATAATAAAAATTAACAAATAATATTTACATTAATGTTTTTCACCAAAAATTACTTATGGTGATAAAAAATGTTAATCAAAGTTTTTCCCAAAGTCATAAATCAATATTCACAACCACATAAATTTACTCAAATATTTAATTTGGAGGGATGTTACAGATTTCTTCAAGAACAAATGATTTCTCCATAGTGCCTCAAAGACCTCTTCCAATTGTTTCTTTTGCTCCTTCATACTCTCATTGTACACTATGATATCATCCAAATACACCCAAAAAAACTTATCCAAGAATTCCCTCAACACATTATTCATTAAAGTGAAAAAAGTGGCAAGGACGTTGCACAAGACAAAAGGCATCACAAGAAACTCAAAGCTTCCATACCTCATCACCATGGATATCTTTGCCTTATATCCTTCCATAATATGCACATGATAATATCTATTTTTAAGTTAATCTTTGAAAATACTTTGGCCTTAGCCAACTTGACAAAGCAATTTGTAGATAACAATAATGGATATCGGTTCTTCACAATCTACTTGTTCAAAGCTCTATAGTCCAAGCACATCCTTAGCTATAAAGTGTCCTTATTTTGAAAGAGAACATGGGAAACATAGGGTGACCTGGATGGGAGAATGAATCCTACATCCATCAACTATGTCAACTATTGCTTCAACTCCTCCAACTTAGGTTCAGATAATTGGTAAGGATCTCTCACCGGTGGTTGCAATCCTGGCTCTAACTCTATATGATGGTCAACAATGTTCCTTCGCAGGAGCATTTCCTAAAATTCATTTGACATTCTATCCGAAAATTGATCCAAAAAATTAGTGAGCTTAGGTGGATAGGCGTCCCCACTCCAGCCTCTTGAACCTCTCCAATCATTACTGCATAAATATGCAATCCTGATCACCTTATTTCCATCTTCATGCTCAATGCATACATAAGATGCACCTTTCCACTAGGATTCCTACAATTCATGCACACAGCCCATGATTTCTATTCACCAAATATCACCAACTCATCCATCCATGGCATGAGAACCGAATGCGTCCTCCTAAGGAACACTTGCCCAAGAATCACCTCAAATTCATCCATAGGAAAAACCATGAAGTTTTTCTGACCCTTCCATTTGTTAAGATTAAAGTGAACTAAGGAGGAAACCCTAGCTTTCGCCTTTTCCTTAGACTTAAATTCCTTCACCACAACTCTACAAGGAGAAACTCTAAGTTTTATATCATTTTCCAATTCTATCCATAGAAAGTTGTGAGAGGCCCCTGAGTCCACCAAGGCTTGTACTATTCTCCCATTGATAATCAAATACACAAAACACTGTCTATGGTCTTGGTTACCTTGTTTTCCACCCAAGGCACTCAAGGAACCTATCCATTGCAACTCACTACAAATCAAACCATGCCATTCCTCACGTGTTAAGTGAAAAAGAAAAATAAAATCACAATACACCATACCTTTGTTCCACCAATCTTCTGTAGGCTCCACGAGGGTGTGCCTTAGTCCAATTTGACTTGGTATCAAGGTGGTTTGTCGCCTGTCCTAGTGTGTCTTGGTCTGTTTCCTAGACCAAGTCACCTATGCCTTAGGTCTCGGCAAGACATTCGACTCATTATTCCTTCAGTCATCCACAACCTATATATGGGATACAAACTCATTCACCACCTCTATCCAAATATTCATCCCAATTCACATCCCACGAGTCAAATTCTTCTTGGACTGTCCAAAGTCTGTCATACCACGATCACAAATCTTGAAAATTTGCTTGGATACCACTTGTCATGGGTCCAAGAGTCATTCCTGAGTGCCTAAGTCTCTTCATCTCTGACCGTATAGCACCACAATAGTTCCCACTCAACAACGAGACCAACTGAAATTACTTCATTTGCAATATGCCTCCTCACTTAGAACATACCCAACTCTATTCTAAGCTTTGGGGGAGTCACACCCTCAATCTCATAAAAATCACTTGTATACTTGAGCAATGTTATCATAGTTTCAACACTTATCCAATTAAGCATGCAACACAAACATTTCCTTACTTAAAATGTGTAAGGAAATTCATTAATTCATTAAGGGTTTACTGTGTAAGGAGATTGGGCCTAGTAATTTAATGAATTTCCTTACACAGTTTAAGTTACAATCATTGTATAAGCAACGTGACATTGAGGGTTGTTTCTATCAGGCTTATGAAGCCTCAACCCTCAATCCACTTGCCAAATTAAAATTAACTCAAAACATCTAAACAATGGAATAACATGTCCTACACAATCCTAAGCCATCTCTTAATTGTTCTTCTCAACAACTTGAATGTATAATTGATTTCACATTGCAAAGCCAAACCAAATAACTATAATACAAGAATCTCAAATTTGAGATACAGAGGTTGTGACAACCTGAATAAAAATGGTGACAGAAACCCTTCACACTGCAAGAGAAGACCAAGAAACATAGATTCTTGAGCATTGATGCCTATATTGGTACTATTTTTGTTCAGAAAATGAGTCATTGGTTTTGGTTGCATAAAATAATTCTATTGGAAGAAAAGTCTATAAAGTCTATAATGAATTATCAGTAATGATGCATGCATATCAACATAGGAAAATTTAAACTTGTTCCAAATAAGTTCCACTTCAACATCCATAGATTGATTTATAGGAATCTAAAGCCAACATCATGTAATTCACAAGACATTACAAAACTATGTTTGGATATATTTCAGCCCATTAAATTGGCCCTTATAGAGAATAGAATGAAAAATCATTGAACCCGTGCAAAAAGATGCATGTAATTCACAATACATTTCAAAACTGTCTTTCAATGGATTTAAGTATGGCTTTTGTAGAGAAAATAATGCAAAATCATATGCCCTTATTGATTATTTCTTTGGATTTCCTTAAAACTAAAGGAACAACACTCCTTTGATAGTATGTATTATTCATCATCAATTCATTAGGCAATAGGAAATTCTCATTTTGGATCCTTATATTCTGTGGTAACTGAAAAAAATAGACCAATGCCAGAAGTAATGTATGGTTAATAATCCAATCTGTCATAGATTTCACTCTGAAAACATTGATTCACAACATATGAAACATACCAAATCTTTTGACGGTTGAAGACACTTCCTCTGCCTCAAATCCCATTTCCACTAATTGGATACTAATATCAAATTCTTGAGAACTATCTGCATATTTCCTTTCCTAGATGCATTCTGAAACAAGTAAATCACATTTTACATACAACAAACATTTAAAGGAAAGTAAATCCATGCTATAATTTTCACAGGAAACAATCTATACTAAACTTAAAGTAACTTTATGAACCCAAACATCGATGGAATAAAAAGAAGTGATTTCAATGGTCACATTTTTTAAATATCTCTCCCAGTTTTCCACTAAATCCAACACTCCAACTGAAAAGAGTGTCTCTCACTCTCTCTCTCCCCCACACACACATAAAATAAAACAATAAAGAAGAGAGAACAAGAGAAAGGATGCCTCAATGACACTCTCTTTATTTCTTATACACATATGCATGGAAAAAAAATCATGTTTTCCAGGTTATCACCCCTTGTTCAATAGGTTCACAACCTGAGATGGAATTTGGGAATGGAAGCACAAAGGCTCATGAACACATTCACCAAGAATGGGACCCACATCCCTACTGCACACCATAAATTCCTTAACCAAACCCCACCTACAAAAATACAAAGACCACCAACTTTAACGGTTAGCCATAAGGATCCAAAAAGGGTTTTAGATTTAGAAATTAAACCCTTGTAAATATTAGAAGAATAACGGTGTTATAATAATACACCAAATTAGGTGTTGGGATTAGATTGTCAGGTTTTTAGTATTTGAGCAAACCTCTCAATATTTTTGAGGTGTTTTATCTTTGTATTTCCTATTGTCCAATGGGACCACCCAAGGTTAGATGCAGGTGCTCTCATCTATACTGATAAAATTGCAATCTTCCTATTCAACCTTGTATTGTGTTGAGTTTAATATGCTCCACATTTTTTAGCAAGTAGTATGAGAGTGGATTATGGCCCAATTCTCCAGTTAGGAATACACCACCATTTTTGAAGGGTGGTTACAAATTCATGACGATAATAAAGGTTTATTCATCTTCTCAAGTTTTATCCCCATTATCAAGACTCCACAGACACTCTAAAAAGAGCCTTGTATACATGAGTTATTATCTCTGTGCTTGTTAGCTTTCTTGATGGTTTTATTTCTTAGTTTTATTAGTGATATGAGAAGGAGAGTGGTAAAAAAATTTGGAGAGGAAGAAACAAGTTTTGTTTAGGCGACAATAACACATTTTCTTACGACTCCTTTGCTCAAAAAATGCTTTTGGAAGATCTTATGGACTCAATGGTTCACCATTGCAAATAAAAATGGTGTTGCACTGGAATGAAAATATCATTTAAAAATCAAGTACATATTCAATGTGTTATAGATAAATAAATGTTATAGGAAAAACATTCATGCACTAGACAGAGGCATGTTTCATTTTCTTGTTATGAATTCTTTCAATGGTTGTAAAAAGTATTGTGGTCAAGATTTGAAGTGGATGCAATATTCAATTCAATCATTATGCAAAATATATTAAGAAAGTGAGTTTTTTAAGGTAGGAATTTAGTGATGCATTCTTTATGATTTTATAAAACTTTTTATATCAAGGTGGTGTAACAGAATTGGTTAAAATAAGTTTGAGCAAAAACATGTTAAAAGGGAGTTCATGGTTTCAAAACCCTTGGATTATATTTAAAGGGAAATTAATTTTTGACATTGAAAACAAATTGTAAAGAAATATATACAATACCACATTATAGGTTCTAGTTTTGAGCCTTTTATCAATTCAAGGATGACCAATGATGTTTTGGACTACCCCTTTCAATTTGAATGGGGGTATCTTACTATTTTGGCTGCATAAAATACTGCTATTGGTCAGAGGAAAGATTTCTAATTGTTTTTTCTCATTCGATGGAGTGTAGGTACAACCAAATAGGTACTTGTCATACTTGTCATCCTCGAGTGAGAGAATTTCAGGAGTGATAGGGGAAAGTGTTATGTCCAACACATCTAACAAGGAAAGATCAACTAGAGGTGAAAAGGTTAGAAGAATATTTTGCAGGCACATGGAATTCATTCTTGGTGAAGGAGTATCATGTTCTTATGACGACGAGAGCATAAATGACGTTGAATTTCCCTTGGGGTACAAACATCTAGTGAAATGATGGGTACCCAAGGAACTTCCTTAGTTAGACATTGACTTTTGTTTCAATAAGAGGATGTATCACATTTCTCCATCGTCCATACATATTCTGGGTCTATTCTCCATGGATGAAATAAAGGTGAAACATGGAGGACTTGTTGAATTGATGGAGTACATCGAACCATGCTACAAATATGGATATTGGTTGAGGTTGGTACGATATATGCCAAGTATGCAAAGATATGCAGTGACTGCAAATTATATACAGCTAAAAGACAATGATCACAATAAAGGAGGGACAATGTATATTGATGGAAGGCCAAAGGTGTTGGGGAATATTGCAAGTATTATAAATAGTACAAGACCCGGGACAACAAAAAACAACCAAATTTCATATTTGAGGGGCATCAAGGAAATCAAATATTTGTATGTGCAGTGAAAACAATAGTTGCAGGGGAAAGTTATTTATTGATGTTTGTAGCATCAGACATGTACTTCCGCATAAGTATAAATGTCTAGACATGAGGAGTTTTTCCAAAACCTTCTACTTTGAAACTTTAATTTAATTAAATGAATTATTAAAGTAAAGTACTTTTATTAGTGAGTTGAGTTTTATTTAAATAAATGATTTAATTAACATTAGTGAATTAAACAATAGCCATTGAAATCAAGTGAGGTGAGAAGTAATCTCAACTGTCAATCACTTTGGAGATTAGGGTTAGGTCATAACTCAATATTATAAAAGAAAGTCTAGGGTCAAGGAGGAACATACTTGTGGGAGACATTGTGTGATTGTTTGACACAAAGAGCATAGAAGGAATTTTGCTGAAGAGGATTGGATCATGAAGGAATATGATTCAAGGAGATCTTGGATAGGTGGAGAAGGATTTCCATCTAGAGATCAGGTCAAGGAGAATAGAGAAGACGAAGTTGCAAGTGGGTTTCAACAGATTGGAGCCGCAACAGCAGGGTCACATTGTACGAAGTTTTCGTATGATCTTTGAGTGCATGTATGCATGTTTTAGTGGAGACAGACATGTATACGCAAGTTTTCATAAGGAAAGGTGTGCACATCTTAGGAAACATGAAAAATCAAGGTCGTGCAATAGATCAAGAGTTTATAGGGTTTGCAGGTATTGTCTATAGTGTTTGTAGTTCTCCATGGTCCATTTTCCCAGGTACAAGAGACCTTGTAACTATTGAAGTTATTTGAATGATAAGATTAGTTGATGGTAACAATATATTTTTGTATTTTTTTTGAGATGTTAGTTTCCAATATTGCTTCTCTTTATTTGAGTAGAGTATTCCAGCAAGTGTATGTTGTTTTGTGAGCTGTTGATTTGATTTATAGCAAGGAAATCACTAGATAACAAGATACCTAAGTGCTGGAGTAGGGATTTTAACATGGTATTAGAGTAGTCGCTTTGAGAGGAATCTAGATATCAAATCCATAACAGGTGATAGTATATCTATTATATTTTCAAGGAGACCTTAGCAGATCCATAACCAACAATTAGAAATCAAGGGTTGGATTTCATGGAAATAACAATACTGAGCTAGGACTAGGGTTTTGCAGTTATACAAAGTTATAAAAAGGTTGGAGAAGGAACAATCACATACATACACATGTTGTTTTGGATACATTTGCATATACACAGGTTTAAGTAAATAAAGTCATGTGCATACACAGTTTTCGTTGGTAACAGTTGCATATAGGGTCATACAGGGGAAGTTTCAGTAGCAGGTTATTTCCAAGGAATTTTATTATGTCTAAGGGATGAAATCAACAAGTCTGAGAGTTGAAGACAGAATCAATGGAGCATACAACCTCCTATCTTGGAAATAAAGAGTCACTTTGGTGTTGAAGGAGTATGACCATTGGGAGTTAGTGGACAAAGCAATTGTTCCATCAAAAAATCTGGTAGCTTTGGCAGTTCACAAGAAGAAGGATATCAATGCTGAGAGGGTTATATTAGATTCAATGAAATATCATATAATTCCTCACTTATCTAAGAAGAAGACAAACAAATATATGTTTGATGCCCTGTTAGGATTATTCCAAAGAACTAACATGAATAGAAATATGGCCTTAAGAAATAGACTCAAATCTGTGCAGATGTCTATATATGATAATGTTACCAATTATTTCATGAAGACCACTCAAGTACGTGATTACCTTGTAGCCATAGGGGAGAAATTGGATGACGTAGAGCTCATGAATGTGGAATTGAATGGTTTTCCCAAGTCTTTGGAACCATTTTTCAAGAGAGTTTGCGCTTGGGAAAAACTCCTAAATTGGCAGAGGCTTTGGGATGATTTCATCCAATAAGATACTCGAGAGGAGTCTAAAAGTAGCAATCATGGAAATAATGATGAGAACTTGGCCCTTGTTAGTAAGACAAGTAAGTGAAAAGGAAAGGGTTCCAACAAGAAGGGTAACAATGACAGAGGAAAATCACAGACATGGAAGAAGAAGGACTTGACTAAAATCAAGTTCTTATCATGTCATAAGAATGGACATTATGCATCTCAATGTCCAAAGAAGAAGAAGGAAAGAGGAAAGACACAGACAAAAAGAACAATAGAGACACAACTAGATGAGTTTACAATGAAGTTTGAGAAGGATTTCTCACTATTTTCTTTCCTTTGTACTAGCACAACTACTAGGAGTGTGTGGTACCTGGAAAGTGGTGCATCTCGTCATATGATAGAATCACAAGAGATATTTAACAGTCTGATGGAGAGGGACTCAAGAGTTCATGTGGATCTTGGTGATGATGCCAAGTATGCAGGGAAGGGAGAGGGAACAATTTCATTCCAGCTTGAGTCAGGAGGTTCGCTTGATGCCCAGGATGTGATTTATGTACTAGGACTGAAGAAGAATTTTCTCTTAGTCTCAACTATGGAGAAAAAGGGTTTTTCCATTGCTTTTCAGAGAGGGAAATTAATCATACATCTAAATAAATCTATCCTGGACACAACAATGGTCATTTGGATTAGAGATGGAACTTTATACAGGGTTTAGGATAATCATGTTCAAGCTTTGGCACATGAAAATGACAACCTATGTGAGTTATGGCACATGAGGTTGGGACACTTACACTACAAAGAATTGTCGGTTATGAGGGGGATTATTACAGGTCTTCCAGAGTTAGGTATGGAGTAGTAGGGAGTGTGTAGAGGGTGTTCACCTGGAAATAATGCCAAGGCTTCTTTTCTAAGCAACAAGAGTAGGTACAAGGGGATCTTGGATCTTATACATTCAGATGTGAGTGGGTTAATGTCAATAGCATCAATGAAGGGATCGCCGTACTATGTGAATTTCATTGATGATTTCTCCAGTAAAACCTCGATATTCTTTATAAATACCAAGGATGAGGTCTTCAATCAGTTTTAGGAGTACAAGGCTTAGGTGGAGAACTAGTCACAGAAGAAGATCAAGGTATTGAGGTTTGATAATGGGGAAGAGTAGACCTCCAATGACTTCAAGGATTTCTTCAAGGAGACAAGGATCAAGAGGGAGTTAAAAATATCATACAATCCTCAACAAAATGGGTTGTCGAGAGAAAGAATCGGTTCATCATCAATTCTTCCATGGATATGATACATGAACAAGAGTTGTCTATGTTTATTTGGAAAGAGGCATGTAACACAACGATATATGTGCAGAAAAGGAGTCCTCATAGGATATTGGGGGACAAGAATCTAGAGGATGAATTCTCGGGGGTCAATCCAAAGATAAGACATTTGAGGATATTTGGTTTTCTAGTCTACATCCATGTTCTTTGGAGAAGAGAAAAAAGTTGGATCCTTCAAGACAGAATGATATATTTGTGGGGTACATCGAGACCTTAAAGGATTACATGATCTTCATACTAGCATGGAGTAATAAAACAGTGAGAAGAGATGTTAAGTTCGAGGAGAACTTGGCATCTAAGAGATATTAGGAGTCATCAGTAGTGATCGAGGGAGAGGAGCAGTAGGCTCTGAAGGATGAGCAATGATCAACAAATTCCATTTCAAGGAGTCAAACTTCAGGTGGGGAGGAGGAGTTACCCCCTTATTGTTCTTTTAGGAGACCCAGGTGGTCATTACAGACATTGAAAGATGTCGGTGAGGCTCATAGGAGTTCAATTAGAGAGCGCAAGCCTCCAAGGAAGTTTCCAAACTATATGGAACTTATGAGTAACATAATTGATGTTGAGGCTTTCAGTTTTGAGGAAGCAACATATCGGTAGGTTTGGTGGGGTGCCATGGTAGAGGAGCACACCTTTATTATGAGGAATGATTTTTGGGACATAGTGTTGAGACCATAGGGTAATTCGGTTGTGAGTTCTAGGTGGATATATAAGATCAAGCATGTTGCAGATGGTAGCATCAAGAATTTGAAGTCAAGGTTTGTGGTGAGAGGGTTCTCCTAGAAAGAGGGAGTGGACTACCAGGAGACATTTTCTCCAATCATCTGGTATGATTATATTTGAGTTGTTATTTCTATTGCTTTAGTAATGAGGTGGAGGATTCATCAGATGGATGTGAAGACAACTTTCCTCAACATGATCATTGAGGAGGAAGTGTATATAGAGAAACCTCAGGGATTTTAGGTACATGGGAGGGAGTCTCATGTCTGCAGGCTTAAGAAAGCATTGTATGGACTCAAACAAGCACTAAGTGCATGGTATTCTAGTATTGAAAGATACTTGTAGAGTATGGGATTTACCAAGAGTGAGGAGGATCCTAACTTGTACTTCGTACTTGTTGGGTCTGATCCACTCATCCTGGTTCTGTACATAGATGATTTGTTTCTCGTGGGTGAAGAGGAGCTTATTACAGGGTGCAAAGAAGAATTAACTATTGATTTTGAGATCAACGACATTGGCTTGATGCATTATTGCTTTGGGTTATGTTGGTAGCCAACTCATTTTTTTTTCTATCGTCTATTAAGCTGCCTACACTAATGTTTTACAAACATCTTTTTTTTTTTTTTTTTTT
>ML806974.1:25237-73062 GCA_009831015.1 Picea engelmannii | reverse complement strand
CAAGAAGATAGTGATACGTCAAACCTAGGACAAAGCGATCAAAGTTTGATCTATTGCGCACAAAACCTCGTTAGTCCCTAGTACGGCGATATTAGATTCTTCCTTGAACATGGGTCAGCACCCCATCACCTTGACCCCGCCAAGAGAAGAGCGTTAATTCTAAAGTCTGCCTCCTTTCATCTGGTTAACGGTGTACTGTTTCGTCAGAATTTTGACGACGTACTGATGTGTTGTCTCGAGAAAGACGAAGCAGAAAAAGTCTTGCTAGAGTTGCATGCAGGAGAATATGGTGGTCACTTTGGTGGTGACACCACTGCTCATAAGGTTTTAAGAGCCGGTTACTACTGGCCCACGCTTTTTAGGGACGCCCATGCCTTGTGTCGTAAATGTATCATCTGTCAGAAAGCATCAGGGCGGTTGCAAAAACCAGCCTTTCCCTTGCAACCTGTCTCAGTAGATTCTCCTTTCCAGCAATGGGGCCTTGATATCATAGGTCTAGTTAACCCTTCGTCCTCGCAACAACACAAGTATATTGTGACAGCCACAGATTACTTTACTCGATGGTCTGAAGCTGTTGCGTTAAGAACTGTTAACACCAGTTAGGTGATCGCTTTTCTGAACTCGAATATTATCACCCGTTTCGGTATCCCTGACTGTCTAGTCTTTGACAACGCTTCATACTTTTCTTCTCTTGAGATGAGCAAGTTTGCTTTAGAGAAAGGAATAAAGCTGAAGTATTCTGCTAGTTACTACCCCCAGGGCAACGGATTAGCAGAATCAACAAACAAGAACTTGATCAAAATAATCAAGAGAACAGTGGTTGAAAATCACAAGAATTGGCACAATGCACTGCTGAACGCACTGTGGGCTGATAGGATAACGCCAAAAGATGCTATAGGAAACTCCCCCTTTTTTCTCGTTTATGGCAGAGAAGCAATTCTGCCACCTCACATTCTTCTTCCTTTACTTCAATTGTCACAAAAAGTCCAAGAAGAAGATTGTCCCCCTTTAGAAAGCCGAGTTAACGCTTTGATGAAGTTGGAAGAGGTAAGAGCCCAAGCTAAGCATAAGTTAGATCAACATCAACAATTGGTTAAAAGATGGTTCGATTCTAATTCTGCTTCTGATAGGAATTGTGAAGTAGGCGATCTCGTCTTGAAGTGGGACAAACCACACGAAGGAAAGGGTGAGTACTCTAAATTTCAAAACTTATGGCTTGGACCTTTTTTAATTGCTGAAAAGTTGGGTCCTAGTTCCTTTCGATTGCAGAATCTTGAAGGGAAACCTAACACCTACCCGGTGAATGGACAAGCCCTGAAAAGATACTTTGCTTGATAACTACCCTTGTATATTATGTATATGTTTTTGTTTTTGTTTTCTTTTTCGTTTGTTTTTTGTTTTTGATTTTGGTTTGAATTGATCAGTTTGTGTTTTTGGACATACACATACCTGTACACTGAGCTATTCAGACAAAGATGATAGAAAATTTCTTCGCTGAAATAACTTCTGAAAAATTGTACAAACATCAATGATATATTTTTGAAGTTGATATCTTTGTTGGAAAATTTTGTTGTTTGAAAGAAGTTTATTGATTTTGATCTTTGAGCAAAGTTCGTCATGATCATCTATTATCTTTTTACGCTGTCCCTTTTCCATAAAGGAATGATTCAGAGGATGTCTCCCTGTCTTAGGAAGTTGTTTTGTAAATAAAACATCTCTGGAGATAAATAAAGGACAGTTCTAAAAAATTCTGATGAGGTCTAAAAAAATATGTTAAAATATCAAGATTTTCAGCATCACCCCGCTTAGCTATATACCTATGAAAAATAAAATAAATTATGAATAAGAGCTGTGGGAAGTGCTTGTAAACCCGCCGGGATACGGAACAGGTCTGCTGGCAGCTGGTAAATGCATGCATGGCACCAAGACAACTTCGTCGGGGTACTGAACAGGCCTGCTGGCAGCGAAGCAATGTCGGGTATACAAAAATCTGCAAAAAAGAAACCTCTTTAATGTCCTTTATTTTGACCCAGAACTTCTTGGCAGGATACAAATGTCAGAGTGGGTTAAATGGAAACCCTGTCGAGGCTATGGACGCCTGCTGGAAGCAGTGGATATGCCAACAATATTGGAGATTTTATCTTTAATATCGTGACTTGCTGGTCTTAAGTTTGTTATCAGTTTCCCTCTTTTGAAACACTATTGGAAAAGATGGTTAATAATGATGTTTATACGATTTTCTGGTTGTTATTTTTGAGTTGAAATTTTCTTTACTGTCCTAATCTGAACTTGTTTCTTTGACATAGATAACTGCTTCTACCAGTGTGTCGCCATTGTTGGCAGCCAACTCATTTTTTTTCTATCGTCTATTAAGCTGCCTACACTAATGTTTTACAAACATCTTTTTTCTTTTTTTGTCGCAATTTTCAATAAATGACATTTTCATTTCTTGCGACATTTGCACATTTGTCTTCGTTAAGTTTTCACGACTGTAAGCGTGAAAACTTCTCCTTTCGAAGTCATATTTCAATCATTATCTGAACTGACAATATCTCTTTTTTCATCATGCCTATTGCGCTCATCTTTTATTGATCATTATACAACTGGCAAAATCCTTTGATCGGTACTCATACTTCGATTGATTGTAACTTGGTTTTATTGAGTTTGTAAGGCATTTGGATTTGCACTTTATATGACTTGCCTAATCATTGATTCTATGAAAATGCATAGGGGTTATGATTAATTTTTTTTATATATATATCATATAATCCTTATGTTAATATTTTCATAACTTTTGGCTTGTCGACTATATGAATACCGTTTGGCACGTTGATTAAACTATTGATATCGGTTGATACATTGGCACATAATTGAGTTTGGTATGGATTTCAATTTGACTGTTGGTGGATTAATAAAACCTTGGTATAACGTTGATCGCGCATGAACTTAACATTGTTCATTAGTCGGCCAAGTGATATGACTGTTCACTATACTATAATGGGTTGTATTACTATGTAAATCGGCGGTTGTACTTTGACCCTAATTGTTTTGCATGGTAGTGAATAACTCCACCACCTTCGCATGCTTTCATTTATGCATATCCCTTTTTCTCAGCTCGGGTAGCTCTGCTCATGTGTGTGTTGGTGAATACAAACCCTTCCCTTACCATGTGTTCGGCTCCATGGCACCAGTCATGTGAGTCGAGCCCAATGGAAATCAAGCCCTGTTAATGTTTGACAATGCCCGCAGAGACCTGGAGGAAAATGGCTGGCTTCCCTTTATACAACGATTTGAGGGTTTTAACCTTTGTATAGCGCGACAATTTTCCATGACTTTCGATGGCTGTCGAGCCAAGGTGGGCGATATACAGTTAGAGATCGATGAACAGTTTATCAGCTCAGCTACGGGGTTACCTACCTCGAGACAACGTTGGTTTAAGAATTGCAAGGTCGATGAAGTGCCATGGACATTGTTGTTTCAATCGCGCAAAGTCACCTCTTGTGACAGAGGTATGCCCATATCTATGCTCAAACCACGATGGCACGACTTGTTAATGATACTTAAGCAGTTTGTGACCTGTGAAGGTCGATACGGACTTGTGTTCCTCTACCACCTGCGTCTACTGATGATTTTTATAGGGTATCCTCTAAACATGCCTTTCTACTTTCATCGGAGCTTGTATAAGATGTCGAAAAGATATAAAAGGCAGCAGGCTGACAGCAGCCTGTTCCACCATGGGCTTATCAAGCTCATCCTTGTTTATTATTTGATTTTGCAGGGTGATAGTTGGAAGGATTTCATCGCCCGTAATGGTTTTGAAGACACCGACCCTGTACAGGTTGATAAACCTGTGGTAATTGAAACCAAGGCCGAACCGCCTGTACCCTTACACCTCCTACTGCCTAAACCCTCGGCCGACCCTCCTGTTGACCTACCCGACACTGTAACTAAGAGTGCAGAAGCTATTAAAAAGCCTATGAGCAAAAATCCCAAGGCAAACCTGACTGCCAATGCCAAAGGGAAAAGGAATGCCCGACTCATTTCGAGAATGGCCAGAAACAAACCAAAACCCTCTGCCGAGTCTAACCCTGTCATTCTGAGCGAGGATTCTGATTCTGATGTGGAATGATTTCTAGCCAGCGAGTATCCCTACTCGTAAGGTTTGTGTGCCGATCCCCCTTATGATTTTGTGTCAAACCTTCCCCCCTACCTAAAGAATGACCATGACTATCCGAGTATTAAATTGCCTCGTGAAACCCTCGGTCATTTGGGCGAACCCTCGCCTACTCTTTCTAAATCCACATAGTCACCCTGTGACCAATGCAATTCATGGTTAGAATGATATTATATTGATGTTCCTATACTCCAGTCAAAGATTCAATCACTGGAAGACCAGATTGCAGTGCTAACCAGTCAAAAATCCAAGCTACAAACAACAGATAAAAAGCAAAAGACAACCGGCTCCATCCTGTTCAAAAACGTGAAATCAGCCACGGCTGTTGTAAATTCCAAGCTGGAATAATCAAGCAGCCTCGTCGCTACACGGGTATGGTTTTGACATTGTTTCGTTTTGTAAATAATCTAGGTTGATGTAATGAGTTGAATTCAGTTTTTAATAGCTTTGTTTACATCTTGAATGGCTCTATTATAATCATGTGCATTCTATATATAGCTTTTCTTTGAATAAAAGAAATTTTGATTCGATATGCGATCTCATCATTCCCAGTATAACAATCGATAGATTTCAATTGGATTTGAGTGGTCTGTGTTTAGATTTGATTGATTGGTTTGCCTTATTAAGTTGACAAAATTAATAGTTTGTCTTCGAATGAATTGGCTTGGTATCTAATTTGAACTGTAAGTTTTCATGATTACGATCATGTTGGATTTGATCTCGTTATGGTTCAGATTCTCTGATTGGTAAACTATTTCAAAGAGTCTGTTGGTTACAATATGCTCTATCATGTGATTTTCAAAAATCGTGAATATTGCTCTGCTCGGTTTTAATTTGGGAAATAAAGACTCTATTTTTACAAAAATGATATGCTCATGTAAATCGATGCTAGTAATATTCATACCCGAATCGTGGGACAGTTTCGATTCACGATGATTATGTTAAGACTCCTTGCTGTTTGATTCACTTAAATCGAATTCAGTTTATTCGATTACTCTTATGAGTTAGATTCACATCGTGACGTGCTGCTCTGTCTGTTTTTAACTTGCAAACGAATTGGTCAATATTTGTTGTCTCTATCGAATCTGGTAATAATGCGTTTTAAACAAATAATTTCAATCAAAGGAAATCGATATTGTCTACCCAGTTTACTAAAAACAAATGATCATATGATTCTTGTGAACCCTGTTGCCAGCTGAGTGATTTCATCACGATTTCGTTATGCACCGGTGTTGATTTAATTCATTTATGATATGAATCTTTTTGTTATATCGTTACAACTATAACGATTGGAAAATGATTTTGTTGGATTGGATCGTATCCGTTATTTAACAATCGCATACGATATGTTTGATTATCGGTTTCAATTGGATATAAAACAATCTTATGACTATCTGATTATGACTCTGTGGACCCGATTTTGTGGTAACTAAAGAACAGAGTATTCCTATCTCTGTATTTGGTTGAATCATTTTTGAGCATGTTTAATTTTGAATGATATAACCATTCCAATCTCAATAATTCATTTTTAAATGGTTATTGGAAGATAATTGGATTTAATTCTTTTAAAATATTTTGAATTGATTTTGATGTTGATTCTGTATCTAATTTCGACCAGCTACAGAATCAGATGATTATGTATCTAGTCTATAGAATTTAATTTTCTATCATTTATTAATAAAAGAGTCTTCTAACTTGTCTATTTTGGATCCTTTTCAGGTGAATTCGAATTGCATGGGATTTGATGGACAATCTAGAGGATATTTAGATGCTTTAATTTCATTTTAGTTTCCTAGTTAGGTGAACTTGGGAATATCTTCCCAGATTATGTAAACAGTTTGATAACTTCCACAGGGAGGTTTTACCCTGTGGAAAAACTTATAAATACTTATTATTTTTGTAATAAGATGATCCTCATTCATGGGAGAACAAGGATATGGAATTCTAATACAGACTGAGACAGAAGTCGATGTTCTGCTACATCTTTAGCTTTTCATAATATCAATCTTTTGTTTCACGTTTATGTTTATCAATTTGCATTTGGTTAATGACTACTTTAGCTATCTTAGTCTTTTGCAAATGATATGATTTAATTAATGTTTCATCCATATCTGATTTCTTCCAGTATTTAAAAAACATAGCAATTACTTGATTCAATTTGTGAATGACAAATTTCTCTTCTTCATCAATTCAATTATTCTGTATAAGTTTTTGCATAAGAGGTTTACCTAATTGCAGAGATTTATAAATCATATAATTGTTATGATTTTTATGTCTTGTTTGTCCTGTAAACAAACTCAAAGAGCATTGCAGCTATCGTTTATGAGAAGCTTCTGGATTATTCAGTGCGATTTTCCTTCCTCTGACCAGCTTCGAAGATCATCATACACAGGACAAATCTGGAGCGTTTCCAGGTTAGTTTGTTATTTGTTTGTTTAGTGTATTTATTAGCAGTTTAATTTAGATATAAGTTTAGTTAGATTTATAGGTAGAATTAGTATATTAGTGTTTAGTTTAGTTAGTTTGTTTATAAAATCATAAAATCAACAAAAAATACCTTTCTTTGTCTTAGGGCAGATTGCAAATGATTTTTTTTCAGGTTTTACTTAAATCTGTAAATCATAAACATTGTACATTTTTGTAAATAAGTTATATTTCAGATAGTAGTTAGTATAGTATTAGTTAGTAGTTTGTATATATAGATATATTAGATTAGTTAGTTTGTTTAGTAGTTAGTTTTAATTAGATTAGTGTATTAGTTTGTTTTATTTATTGTTAGTTAGTTTAGTTTGTTTTATTTAGTTTTAGTTAGATTAGTTAGTTTAGATTAGTTTTCTTTTTGTTTTCTTAGGACTTTAGATCGGCTAACGGAGCTGCTAAACCCGTCAGGGTGGTTCATCCCAAACGGCTTGGGTTATTAGACAACCCCGGACCGGTTCCACTCTCTCAGTTGATGGACGGCCGATTTCGCCCGTCAACAGGTTAGAAGTATGGCAAGTATCGAGAGAGATGTTCCTTCGTCAAGGAAAATATGTTGCAGATATCTTGAGGAGATTCAGGATGGAGGATTGTAGATCGATGGCGCAACCTATGGTTACCAATGTGAAGAAGGTTTTCACTTCATATTTAGAGTTGTTGGATCTCAGGATATACAAGCTACTAATAGGGTCCTTGATGTATTTGGTCAACTTCAAGCCAAATATATGTTTTGTTGTGAACACCTTGATTCAATTCATGGTGGAGCCAAGGTAGGTGCATTGGATAGCAGCGAAGCATGTTCTCAAGTACTTGAGATATATAATGGAGTATGGATTGAGGTATGTTGAAGGTGATGAAGTGAGCCTACAGGGGTATTTAGACTCAGATTGGGCAGGGAATGAAATAGACAGAAAGAGCACCTTAGGGTGTTGCTTCATCATGGGATCAATAATGATTACATGGTTAAGAAAGAATCATACTTCTATAGCACTCAGTTCAGTAGAGGAAGAATACATCGAAGTGAGTATGGTTATCCGTGAAGCCATTTGGCTTAAAAAATTGCTTACAGGTTTATTTGATCGGGAGTTGGAGCCTATGGTGATATACTATGATAATCAGAGTTGTATAAAACTCTCAGAGAATCCAGTATTCCAAGGTAGGTCCAAGCATATAGATATCATATATCAATTCATTCAAGATAGGATCCAAAAGGGAGCACTAACGCTTAAGTATGTTTCCACAGATGAGCATGTTGCAGATATTTTAACCAAACCCTTGATTAAAGGGAAGTTTGTGCTCTTCAGGGACAAACTTAGAGTGGTGCACAATACCTCCCTCGCTAAGAGGGAGTGTTGATGTGCATAGCATCGGAAAGATACTTCCACACAAGTCTAAGTGTCTAGATGTGTGGAAGTCATACAAAGCCTTCTACCTTGAGACTTTACTTTAATTAAAAGAATTATTAAAGTAAAGTTATTTTATTAGTGAGTTGATTTTTATTTAAATAAATGATTTAATTAACATTAGTGAATTAAACAATAGCCATTGATCTCAAGTGTGGTGATAAGTAATATCAAGCATCAATCACTTTGGAGATTAGGGTCAGTTCATAACTCAATATTCTAAAATAAAGGCTAGGGTGAAGGAGGAAGACACTTGTGGGAGACATTGTGTGATTGTTTGACACATAGAGCAAAGGACGTTTTCTCAGGAGGATTGGATCGGGAAGGACTATGATTCAAGGAGATATTGGATAGGTGGAGAAGGGAATCCATATAGAGATTAGGTAAAGGAGAAGAGATAACATAGGCAATAACAAGTGGGTTTCAGTAGATTGGATCCATAACAATAGGGTCGTTTCGTATGGAGTTTTCGTACAATATTTGAGTGTGTGTGTGTAGGTTTCAATGGAGACAAACATGTATACATGGGTTTTCATAAGGAAACATGAAAAACCAAGGTCGTACAACAGATCATGAGTTGCTAGGGTTTGCAGGTACTATCTATAGTTTTATGTATTTCTTTGTGGGTCATTTTCCCAAGATCAAAAGCCCTTGTAAGATTTGAAGTTATTTGAATGATAAAATTAGTTGATGGGAAGAATATCTTTGTGTATTGTGTTTAAGATTTTGGTTTCCAGTATTGGTTCCACTATCTTTATTTGAGTTGAATATTCCAACAAGTGTATGTTGTTTTGTGAACTGCTAATTTTATTTACAACAAATAAATCACTAGATAACAAGATACCTAGGTGTTGGATTAGGGATTTCAACATTGTTGGAAGATTACAATTTGAATAAAATAAATAAATTCATTGCTATTATGGGGGTAATTATGTTATACCAATATACCGATCCTCTAATTAATGCTTTCTTCTTTGTTATCTCTTTATCATACATGGTAATAGTTCATGTTTCTTATATTATTTTCTAACATTCTAAAATGTCATGCTTCTTATATTGTGGTAGGATGATCGTGGTAAGGCACCAACCAGCTCACAATAGGTAAACCATTGAATGCTTCTTATATATAGGGATGTAAATGTGTCACCTTTTCTCATTAGAATTGTGGGGGAAAATGTATCACTAAATACTTTGTTCTTTACTCTGTTAGTATCATTATTTTCAAGGTAGAGTTATTGTTTTTTCAAGAGGTTGCAGAGTCATGCCTTGGTCTTGGGAAGACCAATGCATTCTTAATTGAGTCATTGAGTGTGTGTGTTTTCAAAGAGTTTTGTCTCGTGAGATTTTTCAAGGTATTTGGGTCATTATTGCTTTAAACCATGAAATGGCATGTCAAAAAGAGTCAAGTCATAAGTCTAGGTGGAATGGTTTTTGGGGATGTCATGCAACATAATGACATATTATGAAAGTTAGAGGGTCATCAAAGGTCATAATATCATTTTTCCTAGCTTTCAAAGTGGTTTTGTACTTAAACCTACAAAATGTACTCACGCTACGCAAACCATGCATCCTCGCTACACAACTTCACACAAAAAATGCACGCTACGTATCCTCTGTTTTCGTTGCGCAAATGTTGAAATATTTTGGTTCATGTCTAGCAAGTGTCATGCTCCCATGTACCTGCAATCTAAAACTTGTTCATCATATTATTGAGTCCATTGACACAATTCAACAGACCCTAACCCTGTTGTCCACTGTGTAAAATGCCTTATCATAGTTTTTATCCTTTGAAACTCCCTACTCTTATCAGTCTCAGTATTCATCTTACATCCATAGCATGGCCACTCAAGAGAAGAATAAATGCACTACTGTTTAGCCAAGTAGGAAACTTGAAGAGGAAAAATTTATCATTGAGAAATGAAAATAGGTCTCTCAAGCAAGGGTTGAAAGTTGATGATGAAGCTAGGGGGAAATTGTACCTACTTGCAGAGGTGGATGAGATATAGGTTTCATATTCTCACAGTTTGACTTTTTGACGAACCAAGAATTAGTTTTGAGCTTTTGCTGTAAAACTACATTGTACAGAACTTGCATAGCGATATCACGCTACACAAGTGTTGTAAGCACATATTTTCAGCCTCCATCAGTGTTGCAACCACCTCCTAAATGAATTTTTCTAAAGAAAACCTTCACGTTGTGTAAATCTCGCTACACAACTATTGTAGGTTGCAGTTACATAGCGTGTTACAACAACACGTTCGACAAATAACAATTTTAGTGATAAAATTCAAGATAATTTTTTGACCAACTAGAGAGGATTTTGGAAAAAACCATAGAGGTTTTTGTCAATAATGAACTCAATAACAAAAAAATCTCTTCATTTTTACACAGGTGTCACATTTTTGAAGATTTGAATGAATCTTTACATCCCATTTTTCCATATTTAAGCATTTAACATTTTCCTGTTTTAGTCATCATCTTTGGGAGAAGATTCCGAGAAGATGGAGAAGAATTTTTGAAAACAAAAAGAGATTGTTTTCAAGAACAAACCCAATAAAAAAAAAAATCTCTCAATGTTTACACAGGTTTTATTATATGGAATATATGAAATGATATTTGAGGCCTGTTTTCCATAATTTCTCCAAGCCATATTTGTTGGCAGAGTTCTAGAATCTTTTGAAATTTGACTTGATGGACCTCCAACTCATCAAGGCTCATCCAAAATTGATATGGATACTGAAGCTTGGATATTATCCTATCATATCCCATGATTTTATCTTTAGTTAGCACATTTTTAGTTGGTCAAAAATCAAACCCTAGATAGTAGGATATGAGCAGATTTTTGGCAAATATTATTTCCTAAGCTATTGTAACAACTCTCTATCTTTGGAAAAAGACAAATTTTGACCTCCTTAGGCTATAATATGATATTTTTCTATGTATTGAATGAGGATATAGGTCCAAATAGGTTGGCATAAGCACAAAGGATATTTTGTACAAATTTTCTGAATTTGAATGAAAGACTAGTGCAGAAGTCCAGAACTTTTTCATACCAAAGATTCTAGTGGTAATGACCTCAAGTATGTGTTCATTTCCATGAATGTTATTCTTGTTTCCTTATCTTTCATATGCTGATACTTATATGTTTAAATTGGATATCAAATGGTCTAAAATTCATCTGAAAACGATGCTTTAGATTCAAGCATTTTGAACACTATTTTTCCTTCTTAACTCATCATAATTCATCTTTTATGGTGTTATGAATGTTGTTGTGTGTTTTTCTCTTTCTTCCATTCTATAACAGAAAATTAAAAACTGAAATATCATTACCTACTTAGCCTTTTCTTCCTTGAGAGTTCTACCTACCAGCCACTAATTTCATTTTCTTTCAGAGTTGGCTCCATTTACCAATAGGTTCCTTTCTTTCTTTCCAACAAACCTTAAAAACTCCTTCATATAATCAAAGATCAAGCCTCTTATCCTAAAAATAAAAACTATATTTTAGAGACCAAGTGACAAGAGATATCCCTCTCTGAACTTAAAGGCTAGTTTCAGTTCTAAAGTGGTTTTGTGGTTACCTTTGTGAGTTTCTTCCTCAGCCTAGGAAATTTACTTAGTGATAACATTTTGGCACTGTTGCCGGGGAGAGAAGGTGAAATATTCCCTAGGATAAATGAAAATTTTTAGATCTGAGTACTGATGGTGAACTGTAGTCAGACATAAAAAGGTTGTACACATTCATCTGACAACTCCATTTTCAAGAATCTAGAGTTTAGAATTTTCATGGCGACTCCATTGTCCAAAGACTCAATAGCCTAAAGATTTTATTACTGACTCCACAATTTCAATATGGATCACAGATCTGCAAGGTATTCTCCAATGAATCGCTCTCACATTCCTGCCATATGAATCGCTCTCACATATCTCCCTAGATTCATAGATGGAAAAGGAGACGATGTTTCTCTTCACTTGGTTAAATTTCATTTGCATGTGCGTAAGCTAAAGGTTAAATTTCATGAAGATTGCCTTATGAAAATGTTCATGACTACCTTGGAAGGAAAGGAAATATTATGGTATGAAAATTTACCATCTGCTAGTTTATATTCTTTAAAGGGTTTTCATACAATATTCTTTGAAAATTATAGAAAAACATATCCATCATTGTTGTTGGTTCAAAACTATTGTGAACATTTTGGGAGTTTCAATCAATACCTAGAAGATGTTTATGATGATGATGATGTATTTACGTATGATGAGATTATAGAATCTTTGCATGAGAATCATTTCCATCATCAGGTAAAAAATGTAGAAGTTAGCTTCCATGACACTCAAGAAAATTCTCAATAGGTAGTAGTTTCTCCTCTCGTTGTGAATGAAGAAAATCAGGAGAACTTCCAGTAGATTATAGTTTCTCTTGTGGCAGAAAATGAAGCAGATTCCCATCTTAATCATGAAAGACATATTCCTTCTCTTGAGTTTGTTGAATAAATTCAGTGATCTTATCAGATCTTAGGTGACCAAGAGGAAGTATATTATGGTCAATCAATTTTTTCTGCAATTCTCTTATCTCCTGAATCACTCATCGAAGAGCAGGTTGTCTTATATCTCTCAGATGGTGCATAAATTATTCATGATTTTACACCTTTGGAATTGACAAATTCTGAAATTTTTAAAGACCAATTCAACACTCTTGTTTAAGTACAAGGGGAATTTGCGGATTTTCCTCAAGCACATAAGATCACTATTTCATTTGAATATATGCAGGAGTATACAAAGCCTTGTCTTGTTATAGAAGATGTGAAATATGAATAGGTGGATCCCTTTCACTTTGAAAATGAGTTGGAGATTGGTGAAATAGAACATGGACCAACATTTAATCATAAATCATATCCTTGTCTTTTCACTGATTTTAAAGATGAGGTAATGTTTCATGTTTTTGAAGACTCTTTTTCCATTTTGTTGCAGTCATCAGAGAAAGTGAGTTTTGTATCATTCACCAACACAAAAATTCAATTCAGGTTCAATTTTGAGTTTCCATTCTCAAAAAAATTATGTCCTCTCAAGGAAAGTGTGAGCAAAGGTCAATCGAGCAACCAATTGCTTGAATGGTTGCATTGGCATTTTTGCATCACTTGATGCATACATTTTTAGCAGATTAGGATAGGAAATGGTTTTGAAAATAAGCTCAAGGTTGAGTATTATTTCAGTAGTTTTTAATTCAGTTTCAACATTCAGTTTATAGTCAACAGGGTGAAATAACTTCAAATTCTAGTTTGCAGTTTCAATAAGCTCAACATTCTGAACATTTTTTGCAGCAGCCAATTTTCAGCTTGTAGATTTAGTTTGAAGTTTGTAGAATGAGTTGGTTGCAAGTTATAGCAGCATCTATTTTCAGATTTCGGTTCTGATTTTGGGGGTAGCCCAATGGATAAGGCACCTGGTCTATTGTTCTTTGCTGCCTCACAGGGAGGACAAAATCCCCATTGGAGCCAAATGTTCGTATCATTATTTTCAAGGTATAGTTATAGGTTTGTCAAGAGGATGCAGAGTCATGCCTTGGAAGACCAATGAAGTCCTAATTGAGTCATTGAGTGTGTGTGTTTTCAAAGAGTTGTGTCTCATGAGATTTTTCAAGGTCTTTGGGTCATTATTGTTTTAAACCATGAAATGGCATCTAAAAAAGAGTCAAGTCATAAGTCTAGGTGGAATGGATTTTGGGGGTGTCATGCAACATCATGACATATTATGAAAGTTAGAGGGTCATCAAATGTCATAGTCTCATTTTTCCTATATTTCAAGGTGGTTTTGTACTTAAACCTGCAAAAAGTACTCATGCTACGCAAATTCTTCATCCTCGATATGAAACTTCACACAACAAATGCATGCTACACATCCTCTATTTTTGTTACACAAAAGTTGAAAGATTTTGTTTTGTTTCTATAAAGTGTCTTGCACCCATATACCTACAATATAAAACTTGTTCATCATATTATTGAGTCTATTGACACAATTCAACAAACCCTAACCATGTTGTCCACTGTGTAAATTTCCTTATCAGAGTTTTTATCCTTTGAAACTCCCTGGTATTATCAGTCTCAGTGTTCATCTTACATCCATAGCATGGACACTCAAGATAAGAAGAAATGCACTATTGTTTAGCCAAGTGGGAAACTTGAAGAGGCAAAATTTATCATTGAGAAAGGAAAATAGGTCTCTCAAGCAAAGGATGAAGGTGGATGATGAAGCTAGGAGGAAATTGGACCTATTTGCAGAGGTGGTTGAGATATAGGTTTCATATTCTCATAATTTTTCTTTTTGATGAACCACTAATCAGTTTTGAGATTTTGCTGGAAAACTTCATTGTACAGAAGCGTAGTGATCTCACGCTACACAAGTGTTGTAAGCACATACAAGGATAATGGACATTGGGAAAAGATTGGTGAATGATCCAACAATGATTTTCAGCCTCCATCAGTGTTGCAGCCACCTCCTAAATGAATTTTGTAGAAGAAAACCTTCTTGTCGTGTAAATCTTTCTACGCAATTGTTGTAGGTTGCAGTTACACAACGTGTTACAGCAGCACACTACACAAATAACAGTTTTAGTGATAAAATTCAAGATCATATTATGACCAAATGGAGAAGATTTTAGAAAAACTTAGAGAGGTTGTTTTCAAGCATGAACTCAATAAAAAAAACCTCTCTCAGTTTTTACACTGGTGTCATAGTTTGGGATATTTGAATGAATATTTACAACCCATTTTTTCAGATTTAAGCATTTAATGTTTTCATGTTTTAGTCATCATATTTGGGAGAAGATTCTGAGAATCTGGAGAAGAATTTTTGAAAACCAAAATAATTTTTTGTCAAGCACAGACCCAATAACAAAAAAATCTCTTAGTTTTTACACAGGTGTTATTATTTGGAAGATATGAAATGATATTTGAGGCCTATTTTCCAGAATTTCACCAAGCTAGATATCTTGACAGAGTTCTAGAATGTTTTGAAATTCGACTTGATGGACCTCTAACTTAGCAAGGTTGCTCCAAAATTGATATGGATATTGAATCTTGTATATTCTCTTATCATATCCCATGATTTTCTCTTCATTTTACACATTTTTAGTTGGTAAAAAATCAAACCCTAGATAGTAGTATATGAGCAAATTTTTGGCAAATATTCTTTCCTAAGCTATTGTAACAACTCCCTATCTTTGGAAAAAGATGGATTTCGACCTACTTAGTCTAGAATATGATATTTTTCTATATATTAAATGAAGAGAGAGTTCTAAATAGGTTGGTCGGAGCACAAAGGATATTTTGTATTGAACATTGTACAAATTTTTCCATAACTTTTTCATACCAAAGATTCTAGTGGTAATGACCTAAATTCTGTGTTCCTTTCCATGTATGTTCTTATCGTTTCCTTATATTTCATCTATTGATACTTATATGTTTAAATTGGATATCAAATGGTCTGAAATTCATCTGAAAATGATTCTTTAGATTCAAGCAATTTGAACATTGTTTTTCCTTCTTAACTCATCATAATTCATCTTTTATGGTGCTTTGAATGTTGTTATGTGTTTTCCTCTTTCTTCCATTCTATAACAACAAATTAAAAAACTGAAAGATCATTCCCTACCTAGCCTTTTTCTTCCTTGAGAGTTCTACCTACCAGCCACTAATTTCATTTACTTTCAAAGTTGACTCCATTGCCCAACATGTTCCTTTCCTTCTTTCTAGAAAACCTTAAAAATTCCTTCATCTAATAAAATATATAGCCTCTTATCCTAAAAAGAAAACCTATATTTTAGAGACCAAGTGACAAGAGAGATCTCTCTATGAACTGAAAGTCTAGTTTCAGTTCTAAAGTGGTTATGTGATTACCTTTGTGAGTTGCTTCCTCAGCCTAGGAAATTTACTTAGTGATAACATACTCCATTAGGCATGGTTATTTAATTTTATTCTAAGATGAATTTATGTCTTGCTTCTCTTTTTACATTTTGATTTTCATATCAATTCTTATTTACAATAATTGAATTAAATTTTTTTTTGTTGATATATGTAGATGAACACACTTGGCCATGATAAGGTAGGTGACGAATTTGATTCCAACAACCGAATGAAAACAATTAGAAATGCCTTGAGAAAGACAAATAGATCAATTTTTACATTGGCTAGGTGTGAGCCTACAAAGGAGATCAAAGAAAGGATGAGAGTTTTAATGCAAGATATAGAATGATATGGGGTAAGTGTCATTTAAAAAAAAGATTATTTACCACATATATTAATTTATGAATTTTGGTTTACTACAGTTATATGAGGCATTAAACAAAAAATGTTTTATTTCTATAGAAAGTTTTGGATTCGAGGCCTTATTTTTGTCATGGGGTGTTGATGTTTTGGTAGTTGTGGGAGGTATTAACCTCCACGTCTAACCTATGACTTAGAATAGAATATTCCAGAAGCAAGTGAACCATTAAACAGATGTGTGTAAACCCTAGAAGACAAGTCGGCCTAGAAGAATAAACAATATTAGAATATTATCTTCCAGAAATACAATTCGACTCCTCGGGAATAAGATAAACATAAAATATAATTACTAGAAAGTCAGGTCAACCTAACCAGAAAATTCATTAGACAGATTAATATAAATAGAGGACGTTTTATCTCATTTGTACACCCAGTTAGTGCGCAAGTATTGTAGAGAGATGTAGTTGCAGATGCAACTGCCACTGCAAGGAGGAATAAGGGCACATGGTCATCTCTTGGCCTTGGTCTCTCTCTTGGTAATTTTCTTAGTGATATTCTTGGTGAGTATGGCGCAAGTTTGAGAGAGAGAGTAGTGCAACTGCAGTTGATGTAGTTGTGTATAGTACTTGTTCTATGGATATGGAGACTCTCTCTCTTGTGTGCTACCCTTGGAGAAGGAGGGCTCTACTTGTCTGGAGTTGTTGTTGCAGTTAGAAACTAGGGTTTATCTATTGATTCTGGAGTAGGCTTTTTGAAATTATTCTAAGTAAAGGTTAGTGTGCTCGGGGGTGGCATATGTGAATACCTATGTTTGGGTGACAATGATGTGACATTGTCTATGGTTAAATGAGCATACCAAAATTTCAACATGGTATAAGAGTTGGTTTCCTTCATAATAGTCTAAACACTGGAATGAAGATATTGCATTTCCCCCATTGCCAAGCTCATTGAGCACTTACTAAACTCACTAAGAAGGTCACCTAAGTAGGGCGCATCTCTTCCTCGGATCAGATCTGCAAATTTTGGAAGTTGAGATATTAGGGGTTCCCTATAAAAACCCTAGGTTTGCAGTGCCATTTACTTCATGCCAGTTGAAACACTAGTTGTAGTGCCAATTGTAGCACCATTTGCAGTACCGGTTGCAACACCAGTTGCAATGCTAGCACTAGTTGCAGTACCCATTGTAGTAAAGTTTCTATGAAACGGTGGGCCTAATATTTGGTTGTTCTAGTGCACCTTACCCTAGTGCATCTCTAGTTACCTTTAGATTTCAAGTTGGAGCAATTTGAAGTTTTAGGGTTCGTCAATGTTTGTCACTACTTCTAGATGGTGCCACTATCTATCGTTGTCTGTCACTGTTGTTGGAGGTATGTACTTAGATATGTTTAAATGATATCACTATTTTGAGTGTGATTGCAAGAGAAAGGATCTCTAGTCCAATGAGCAATCATAGATCTAGAGGGATCTCAGATCCAACACATTCATAGGAACAACACACTCCAGGTTTGATTGTTTTCATATGCCTTTAGCTATTATGGCCTTATGAACAACTAGTTGTATTTTGATCTATTGAATTTATGATTATCATACTAACCTCTGTTCAAAGTTAAAGCTAGAAACTAACTTTATTCAAAGTATTATATTGATTAAGGTTGATACTTTAGAGTTTATTTGCACGATTTCGCTAACTCATATTTCTGTCTAGAAAGCATATTGTCTTAAGTACATGGGAAAGGTTGAAGAGAATACTTGTCATCTTGAGTGAAGGAGACTCAGCAGAAAATCAGCAACACTCTTTCTTGAAGATAAGAAGCCAGGTTCCAGGTTTGATTAAATTAATAAGTTTCCAATTTGCACATATCAAGTTTGATAATTGCTACATTACTAGTTGTGACAACAATCCTTGAAAGGTTCTATTACTGCTAAATACAATGAATACTTGGTAGCATGTGAGTACTATTGATATAAATTCTTGCAAGATGAACTAAAATCTCCTCTAGGATATATTTCTTATTATTGTATTTTTGTTTTGGTTCTTGTTCCAAGCAGGTCACAAGCAATAACTTTGAGAAGGAGCGACTATGATTATTGTTCTTGTTCTTGTTTTTATTACTGTGAGAGGATTATTCTTGTCTAATGTTTTTCCCTTTTTTTTCCTTGTTCCGGGAAGGTCATAGGTGATAACTCTGAGGGAAGATATAGTGACGATTACAAGAGACAACATATTAGATGTTCTCTAGTTTGAGACATGGAGCAGGTTATCCAGATAATAAGTTGTATACACGACCATATACATCCATGTGCCAAAGAAGAAGAAGACAAAGAATGGTGTTTTTGCGAGATACATAGTATCTCATATGGAGATTGATTGTAAGGATAAAAAGGCTCCAAAGATGACCGAACAAATCCCTCTAGTGCAGTTTATCACTATTCAGATCATCAAGAAGAGTTCGTAGAGCCAAAAGGGCCTACCCATAATCATTGCAGTAACCAAGAAGAGACCAGTGTGGTCCCATGAAAATTTGCAGTATGCAACATTGATGAGCCATATCATGAGGAGAAGATGGCTCCGAAGATTATACACACTCAAGGGGAGTCAAGATTCAGAGGGAGAATGGAGACTTAGATACTTTCAGATTCAATTGGAAGAGAGAGATGTCTTCTGGAATTAACAAACAGATGCCATGGGTTGATAAGGCTAGATCGAAGCTTCAGAGGCTCCAAGGAGATATGAGATCTTATGGGAATATTACCTTGCTTCAGTAGATTTTTTTACAATGATCGAGGAGGAAGCCAATCAGAAGGACTGGGATACATATATTTTCCTTGGTTCCAAGACTAGAAGGGAAGTAAGTGGTGACTTCCAAGTTGATATACAAGATCAAACATGTTGCAGATAAATAGCCTAGAGATGTACAAATCCTGATTTGTGTCTAGAGGATTCTCCCAACAAGAGGGACAACACTATGATGAGAAAATTTCTCTAGTATATTGCTACCGAGGAACAAGTAATAGATATGTTGAGCAAGCCTCTATCAGGGACAATCTTGAAGTGGTCCAAATGATTTTTTTTCTAGTAGTGAGAAGTGATGTGTTCCCCGGTAGAGAGAAGTGATGAGATCCCTAATAGTGGGTGCTACCCCAACGCAGGTTGGTACTCCAACACAGGTTGGTATGCTACCCCAGTGAAGGTTGGTACTCCAATGTAGGATGGTATGCTACCCTAGCGTAGGTTGGTACTCCAATGCAGGCTGGTATGCTACCCCAGCATAGGCTAGTACTCCAATGCAGGCTGGTATGCTACCCCAACGAAGTTTAGTACTCAAACATAAGTTGGTGTGCTACCCCAACATAGGTTGGACCATATGCTACCCTAGCGCAGGTTGGTAATATAACATAGGATGGTATGCTACCCCAGTGTAGGTCGATACTCCAACGCAAGTTGGTATGCTACCCCAACGCAGGTTGGTAATGCAACATAGGCTGATATGCTACCCCAACGTAGGATGGTATGCTGCCCCAGCGTAGGTTGGTACTCCAAAACAGGCTAGTATGCTACCCCATCATAGGTTGGTACTCCAACGCAGGATTGTATGCTACCCCATCGTAGGTTGGTATGTTACTCCAACGCAGGTTGGTATATTACCCCAACGCAGGTTGGTATGCTACTCCAACGAAGGCTGGTACGCTACTCTAGTGAAAGTGCATAAATTCCTATGACATATAGATCCATGATTGACAACATGGCAATGACCGAGGTGTGGAAAAGCGCAGAAGCAATGATGATGATCGTTCCAAGAGGAATACATTCCTCGTTAAGAGGGAGTGTTAAATTTTTGAGTTAGATTCTGTGTGAGCTTACAAGTTACTAGTTCTGTATGAACTAGATGCCAACCTATAGTGTCGAAAATGTTTCTCAGTTAGATTTTCGATCAGTAGCATAAAAAGTTACTAGTTGGAGGGCTAACCATTAGTGTTGGAGGTGTTTTCTAGCTAGATGGATAATGTGTGGCTATGATGGTTCTACTTGTTACAGATTTGTTTGATCATATGATAGCATGTGTGGCTAAGGTGATGCTACCTGTAAACTGGTCTGCAATACCATGTGAGTCTTTCCCATGCCATGTGATATGGATGGATGTGTTTGATACCACTACATGAAGAACATGTTAGTTAATACCTCCCTAGCTAAGAGGGAGTGTTGAAGTTTTGGTAGCTGCGGGAGGCATTAACCTCCACGTGTAACCTATGACTTAGAATAGAAGATTCCATAAGTAAGTGAACCATTAAACAAATGTGTGGAAACCCTAGAAGACAAGTCGACCTAGAAGAAAAACGATATTAGAATATTATCTTTCGACTCCTCAGGAAAAAGATAAACAAAAAATATAATTACCAGAAAGTCAGGTCAGCCCAACCAGAAAAGTCACTGGACAAATTAATATAAATAGAGGACGTTTTAGCTCATTTGTACACCCAGTTAGTGCGCAAGTCTTGTGGAGAGATGTAGTTTCAGTTGCAACTGCAAGGAGGAATAAGGGTGCATGGTCATCTCTTGGTCTTAGTCTCTCTCTTGGTGATTTTCTTTTTGATATTCTTGGGGATTTTCTTGGTGATATTCTTGGTGAGTATGGCGTAAGTTTGAGAGAGAGAGAGTAGTGCAGCTGCAACTACTGCAATTATGTATGGTAATTGTTCTATGGATATGGAGACTCTCTCTCTTGTGCGCTACCCTTGGAAAAGGAGTGCTCTACTTTTCTTGAGTTGTTGTTGCAATTAGAAACTAGGGTTTATTTGTTGGTTATGGAGTAATCTTGCCAGAATCATTCTAAGTAAAGGTTAGTGTTATCGGGGGTGGAATATGTGAATGCCTATGGTTTGGTGACAATGATGTGACATTGTTTATGGTTAAACGAGCATACCAAAATTTCAACATGGGGAAGCTGCTAGTAGTAGTGATGCACCAAACCTATAACATCCTAGCAAAAGCCACATACTCACGAGGCTATTTTCATTTTCATCTGTGGCTCAGACGAATGCAACTCTTGGGCCCATGAGACGCCCCCACCATGCATGTCAAACCATGCACATGATGGTGTACAAGTTGAATCTCATGATCATGGTTCTAAACATTGTTATCCTAGATCATCAGGTGTTGAAAGCACGAGAACAATCTCTCTCACCTTTTTTATGGACGATAACATGGTTTCGTTGAAGATACAACATATCCTAATTATTTATGAATATCTTAATTAATTCCTATTATTTAATTGAAACATACATGTATCTGATTATTTTAAACTAATGATCATATCTTTTTCTAGAAAAAAACTTTTTATAAGACTTTTCATGACAAGGCATTAAAGATTTGTGGCCCCGCCATTCTCACATGGTGGAATGCCTAAAATCCAAATTTGAAAAACGATATTATTAACCATTTGGTCGACCAGTTTGGTGAAACATTCAACAAGTCCAAAATCACCTCAAAGGTCGGTTTATATTTGAAATATGTGAGAGATCAATATAGGGTTCAACTGAAGAAAAAAAAATCATAAGTATGATAATCCTATGGTGATGCCTGAGAGGGAATGGAAGAACATACAAGATGATGCAAAGGAGATTGCATTGAGACAATAAAGGAATACACTACCTAACCCTGCAAAGTATATGATATTTTGAATTGAATATGTTGAATTTTTTTTAGTTTTACAAAAAAAATTGTGATATCTAACATATTTGAAACTTTTCATAGTCTCCCAATCACGTCGAAAGAAACCAAGGAAATACTAGAGAAACACAGTCATCACAAACTTTGCCAAGGTGGTTACCTTAGATTAAAAGTAAAAATTGTAAGTACCAAATAATTCAACCATATTATTCATATCATCCTACAAATTTTATTTAATCGCGTCATGCTATCGCACAAGTTGTAGGTTGGGAAAATCCTAACCCAACCACAAAATGGTGACAACTAAGAGAAAACCTACCCATTTTCACCTTAGATAGGTATTATCGTCACTTTATAGATGAAGTAATCACCTCAAGGGGGGAATCTCGGTTACCCTGGGGGGAAATGAGATGGAATATGAAGAGATGAAGATGATTCCCCCTGTAGGTCAACAATGGAAGGTAATAATGTCTTGAAAAGAGTCTCGTATATGGTAGAAGATATGCCACATCGTAGTAGACTTTCCAAGTAGTGATTGTACCTGCCCGAGACACAAGGAAAACAAAGATACAAGCCCAATAATATGTTGGAAAAGGAAGTTAATATTTTTGTCCCTAATTTCAGCAATAAACAATAATATGTATCAGAAAAAAAATATAATAACAACTGCAAATAAAGTTGCTAAAAGTCTAGTTAAGATTGCAAGAGACAAGCTAGCAATGACTAGTTTAACTCAAGTATGAAAGAGAAAGACTTTAACATGAAACAAGGCTGTAAGAAATTGGTATTGTAGAGATATAGTTGCAGCCTTATTTCTGTAGCATACAAATTTTTATATCAAAAATATAAACCACCAAAACTTGCCAACAATGCACCCAAAACTGTGCTAAGACTAGTAGAGGGTAGGGGAAATTTTTTAGCAACTTTTGATGGTTGGTTCGTGAGTTATTAAAAAAGTTATATTAGGGTTTCTACAGCCCTAATGGATGTACATGAAATTTTATGACATTATCAAGAATCACTTAGCAAAATGAGATGCACATGTGGCTCAACCAAGCACATAAATCATAGAATTGATTCCAATTTAGACAATATCAAAATCTTGAGTTTTCACATTAACCAATGCAATTAGATTTAGTGCCTTTAGCTATTGTGTTATGGAGTCAAAAAAAATAAAAGAGCTAGAAATGTTATCTCCTTGGCGGTGTAATCCCTTTTACTTCACAAGGCAAACAAGGCTAACTAGGAAGTACTAGGAGGGTGTAAACTGTTTTACTTCTCCTCGTAAAACCTCAAGCAATAAATTATTTCAAGACAAAAATGATAGATATGGCAGGGTTGTAAATCCTTATACTCCCCAAGAAGTCTATTAAATCAAACTTGTAACCAAGTAATGAAGCAACAACAAGATATAATCCTTACCTAGTCCAAGTAATGACAAGATAAACCTACTTTTACTGAGATAAATCCACCACAAATGCAAGAAACTAGCTCCAAGAGAGAGGTAGCACACTACTTCTTCCACCAATAGCATGAAGAAACCATAAAAAAGGTAGAAGAGATAGAGATTTCCCAAAGAGGGCACAAATTTCAGCTAGGAAGGCTTGTCACAATGGGAGAAATATGATGAAAATGGGATACAAATGATCTCTATTTATACAAAATGTTCTAAACATAGTTTTTCCACATAACTTAGGGTAAACCACAAAATAAGGGGAAAACAACCCTTATTTTTCCCCTTTACATAAAATAATAATTTTTAATTCATATTTTGCACATAAGTAAAACCCTAAAGTAAGACGTCACCCTTCTAGGGTGACGTTTTGGCACTTTTGCAAGTTATTGGAGTAGGATATGAGTGTGATATGCCTCCAAAGACAAAGTGTCTTCAATCCAATCCTCTTCTCCATGATCCATGGTTTCATTCCTTCAAAACGTTCCAAGTGTCCTCAACCACCACCAAACCCTAGCCCTACTATGACGTCAAGCCCTCAAGGGTGACGTTTTGGCTTTATTAGGAAAATCGTTTGGGTGGTGGGGGATAGGTTAGGTCCTCTGTGATGTCATCTAGGACTACAAAGACAATTCTTATTCATATGGCATGTGGGACCTAGTATCCAACTTGTGGGCTTCAAGCTCCATGGAAGCCCAAGCTAGGCTTGTTCCTCCAAAAGTATCCACCACCTGGGTCCTGTAAAGACAAATGGATACACCCTCCAAGGATCTCAAGTCAAATGTGTCATGATGAGTAAATCAAATCAACAAAAGAGCCATCTAAGCGTGTACATCCAAACCACCTCATCAAAATAAACCAATGCTCAAAGACCGTATACAATTTGCCAAGTTAAGTTATGGGAGAGTTGAAAAAATGACTTATTGGATGAATTGTACCTCAAGTTTAAGAGTGTTTCCCAAGGGGACCTCCTTCTAAGTCATGTGGATGAGGTGTCATGGATGGGGGGGAAATTTTGGGCATGGGGTTCATTAAATAGAAGGGGTTGTAGCATCTCATTTATGGGTTCCTTTGTGGAGGGTTTGTTGCACCTTCATTTTCATTGCAACCTTTTTCCAAGACCATTTGTTTCCTTTTATTCTTTTAGGATGTTTCTAGGTTGAAGCCAAGGTGGTACTTATACCTAAGCATGAAAACTTGTTCCCACCTTGACTCGACCCTGGTCACATCATACTTCCCCAACTTGAAAACATGTGTTGGGCTTCTACCTAAATAATAAAAATAGTTCCCACACATGCTCCACCCTGGTTGGCATTTTGTTATATTTATTTTTCATGGGTCCCATTAGTTTCTTATGAAAGAGATTTCATTTTCCTCAGGATCTCTCAGTGAGCATCTAGAAGGATAATGGTTTAGATTTTATCTTTTTTCAGCTAAAAGCCTCTAGGATTTCAACCCCTTCTTCCCATGAAATGAGGGACAACCACTTCTTGGGTCAATATGCCCTAAAATCCCAAAAGGTGAGGAGATGAGGGGATGAAGTGTGGAAAGTGACAAGAATAGTCGGGAATGACACAATGACTCGACAAAAGGACCTCCCAATAGAACACCTATCCCTAAGGGTGACCCACTTACTAGGGCACAATGTCAACCACCAAAGTGAAACATGGCAAAGAGCATAATGTCCAAGCAAATGTTACATAATCAAAAGAAGTAATAGATGCAACAATATTGAAATGCCTTAAATATTGAAATGACACTTACCATAATACCTAACCTATACTTCATGGAGCAAGACCCAATGTATTCCGTAGGCCAGTTGATGTGGTGGATACAATTGTGATGAACTTGGAGTTGTGGTGGTGAGGTGGGTATTTGTTTGTGCAAGTGAACATTGTTGGTCAAGTTGTCTCTCGGTACTCCATGTCTACAGCATGAGGTCCTCGAGACATGATCTCCTTAGTTATCCCTAGGAGTTGGGGATAAAATCTGGATCCAACTTGGGGACATGTACTCGTCGTAGAGTTCATGAGAATCACATCATATCATGGTGGAACAATGCCTACACTAAAACATAACACTGTAAAATATAGGGTGGTTCTATCACCCTTCGTCCATATACATCAAAATAAAAAAATGAAACTAATCTAGAAAAGAATTTTGTAGCATTATTAATATATATATGATGTAAATCAATAATGCAAGTAGAGAAAAATTAAAAATTAAAAATGAAATGCAACTAAACTACCATGAGAAATCAATATGCAGGAAATCAAAATGATGTACCTACTTACCCAGGCCCCTGAAGATTATGTCCTGAAATGTCAGGTGAAGTCATACAACCAGTGCAACCAATAGATCATCTCATCAAGGTATCTCCCCCTATTCTTAATTATGTAATACAAAAAATATAAGTAAAGTACGTAATGATCATGAGCATAAATAGACATATAATCAATGATGAAATGAAACTCATGGATATGGTTGGGAGAGAGGAAATAATGTTGGAAAGAACATCCACAATCCTGATCGAACCATCTCTTAATGGGACTATCGTATGTAGATGATGGCTCATATTCATGATTGAAATTGACCAGCTCCTTGTTCGAACCATCTCTTAATGGGACTATAGTATGTAGATGATGGCTCATCTTCATGATTGAAATTGACTATCTCCTTGTCTTCGTGTGTAGCAAGAACAAAAGTTAAGGCAGCTTCAAGTGGATCTTCAACATTATGTGTTTCATGGAAGTCTTTTGTATCACTGAAACCATATTCCTCTGCAATCACGGAACATAAGGAAATTAATCTATGACACTTTTCAGAAAGATCAAGTGTCAACAAATTAGTAGGGTTTTCTTCAATGCTCTCTTCATCTGCAAGGGCTTGTTCCTCATCTTCTCCTAAAATGTCACTACCCCCTAAATTTTGAGAGGAGGTAAAGGATCCCAATAAAACCTTTTAATTTCCCAAACAAAGGGAAATGGGGCAAGGCACAACCTCATGTTTAGAGAAAAACTCCTCCCTTTGATTTTGGAAATCTTGCTTCCTTATCTGCAAATCCCACCAAAAGTACTTATGACCTGGTGTCTATCAAAATCTGAGCATAATGGCTGAAAATCCTCATAGAACAAATATGCATCCCCAAAAGGGTACATATCAAGGGATGACCAAATATCACCATGAGTATGATGCGACAAGTCATCCTCTAAGGAGTAGAACAAATCTATAACCATATCATCACTAGGATTCCAAACATATGAATCATACATGCATGAAGACCAATCCTCTGATGATGACAACTCAACCCATTTTTCTTGAGAGCTACCCTCAATGTCGTAAATTGGGTCTCTATAAAAAATTAAATGACTAAAATCCCATCTACGTATCCCAACATGTATGAAAACATCAATGTAATCGTCAACTATATCCGGGGGTTGTTCCATGATTTCACCCGCATCATAGGAGTTGATTGCTTCTTCACAAGACTGGACAACTTCATCTTCTTCAAAAGGGAAAGTAGATAACAATGTCTCATACAACCCCCCTGCAAGAGGAACTTCATCGAGATCCTTTTGGAAACTTTCTTCATTTCCACAATCATGGAATAAAGCATCATCAAAGTCTTCAAAAGGATTATAGCTTACCATGTTCCCCTTTTGACGTATAAGAGGAATAGAAGATGGGATGTCTTCATCAAAGGGGCAAGCCAATGCAAGAACTTCATCTTCAGAAGGATCTTCTTTCTCTTTGAAACTTTATTCATAGATCTGTGCTTCAACCAAGTCTTCATCATCTTCAATAGAATCAAAGAATTCACCATCCTGATCTTGATCTCTAACAAGTTTGCAGACTTCTTCGAGTATCAAGAATGATCGATCCTAGGTTGGAAAGCCTTCCTGGTAGCCATACCTTTCTATCATAGTGTTACACATTGAATTTACTCTGAAATAGGAAATTTCAACTTCACATGCCATGTTTAGGGTAGGATTCATCTTGTAATTTTGAAGGATAACATTGTACTCCTTCTTTCTTTGCACACAAAACTTGACCAGGAAATCCTTGTCATGGTAGTGTTCAAGTAATTATTCACATAACTCATTGTCTTCCTGTATGTTTTCCTTGAGGCACTCAAAACTTTCCTCATTACTATCATCCTCAATCTCTTATTCAATTATGCTTTCATCAAATTTTAGAAGAAGTCTTTCTTTCAAACCTTCAATAAAGTTTTAAAGAAATGAACATCTCTGGAGAATGTCCTCAAGGTCTTGAATAGTATCTTCAACATTTTTATGGCCCCAATGCTTAAGGAAGTCTCAGATAAGGATTATTGAAGAATAAATACTTTTGGGGCTACAAGAATATCTGATCCAATCCCGTTGCCTTTATTTAAGAGATAAGAGAACACTACAAGGAAAAGACCCTATAGCGGAGGTTTTTGCGGAAGGCCCTATAAAAATAACCTCTCCTCTACTTTCTTGTCTTTTCCAATGTTTATTTTTAGTTTTTGAAGAAATAAGATATCTTCTCACAACCAATATGTCACTTTCTTTCGATGATATGTGCCTCCAAAGAAAATATGAAACATTTTTAAATATATGCATGGGATCTAGTAAGTGGGTAATATTAAGATGCTCCCAATATCAAAGCTCATAAAAGATAGATTTTATTTTCATCCAATGGGAAATTTCTCAACATAGGTGTCAAAGAATTCTAGATCATCGAACATAGGCTCCCCATTTGAATCAAACATTTTTGTAATCTCCTTCTCCTTCTCTCTCTCATATGCTCTAAGCCATTATGGGGGTGTCATTATTGCAGGCCTTTGGGT
This sequence comes from Picea engelmannii, assembly GCA_009831015.1. Lineage (NCBI taxonomy): Eukaryota > Viridiplantae > Streptophyta > Pinopsida > Pinales > Pinaceae > Picea > Picea engelmannii. The sequence continues at coordinate 44,800 of ML806974.1, read as the reverse complement.
TCTCTCTAGTTTACCATTGAAAGTGGATGTTTCTCTTCTATAAGGGTTTTCTTCTAGGAGGAATACCCTTGAGTAGTCGTACACTGGATTTCATAAGTGGTTGGACCAGCTAGCCTTCAGAGAAGGTCCACAACATTTACATCCATGATAGCCTTTAGTTACAAGACCTGTGGAATTATTGTATACATAGAACGTTAGCGTTTAAGAATAGAACGACAATCACAATGAATTAAATATGCAAATAAATATTGTTACATATATAAAAAAATCAATAAACATGTTAATTACCAGAGAAAACTCCTAAGCCTAGATAATTATGTGTGGTGTAAGAACATATGCCATACAACATAAAACTCCTCTCTATTGCGATGGGTCTTGATACATCGTATACATGTATCCCTTCCCATAATTCCTTCAATTCATCTACCAACGGTTGTAGGTAGACATCGATATTCTTCACTTGTATTCTACCATGGACTATAAGAGACAACATAAGATGTTCATTCTTTAAAGAAAACCATGGGAGGATATTGTTATTGATCACTACTACAGGCCAAACATAATAGTTGGTGTTTTGGAGGGAATATGGGTTCACACCATCCATTGCTATGCTGAGTCATAGACTTCGTACTTCATCCTTGAATTTTTCTGGCCATGTATCATCTATATGCTTCATGGGTATTGAATCTATTGTGATTCACATAAGTCCCGAATCACTTTTGTGTGAGTCATGTCATCCCTGCAACATAACTAATTCTTTGCAATGAAAGAGTCTTTTAATCCTTGGGATTATAGGCATGTGCCTCAATATTTTATGATGAGGACCATGTGATTTACCATTTTTATTTTATTTATGGTACCTGTCATGCCCACATTTCAGACATATCTCTTTGTTTTCATATTCTCCTCTATATAGAATACAATCATTCAGACATGCATGATATGATATATACTCAACACCCAACATTTTCAACAACTGATTTGCCTCTTCGCAACTACTGGGCAAAAAATTATCACTAGGAAGAACCTTATATTTCAATAACTTGCAGTTAGTGGGCAATAGAAATGTACATATCATTTAACATTTATAAAAACAACCATTTCTATTGTTGATTGTGTGACAAGATTTCTCAAAATTAATATAAGACACTTGTTGGTCAATTACCTCAATATTGCCGAGAAACATGCATTTTACATGCCAAAATTTGCTTTCAAGTTGTACAGTAACATTGTTGTCCCAAGCTGGGTAGACTTTGACTGGACGCTAGGTCCAAAGAGAGGGGTGGTGGAAGCAGATTTCAGGCTTTTGAAAATGGTATCACTGATATGAGCATCATTCCCTAGCTCATCGTCCTAGAATGCGTCTAACAACATTGTCTCCATGAAAGTCGTATCCCATAAGTAATCATCCATACCAACCTCTTTTTTATTGTCTCCATTGCCAACTTCTGAAGAACTACTATTGTTGTAGTCATTCCTAATTAGTGAAGCTGGACATAGTGGGAATTGAATAGGTGGTTGATTCAACCACTCTTGGTATGCATCATCTCCGAGTTTTGCTCTCATTGTAGCCTTCTCTTGGGTTGACATTGTTGTGGGGTGCAACGGAAGATGATAGGTAAGTCACTCATCATCAAGATCCTAATTTCAAAAATATTGAACATTAGTACATCGATGATATTAGTAAGCACAATGCAATAATTTGTTTATTCAAATTACATTATACCAAACAATTATTACCATCGTCGACCTAGGATTTCGGCTGGAAGATGGAATGTCACAATTGGCAGGGTAAAGCGGTTGTCCATTTTTATCTACCAACTGTGTGCAGTATGTTTCTCTTGATAAGACCTTCTAACATTTTTGAACCGGTAATGGAATATTTTATGCATCTGAACTCGATTATGAATCATAATCATGCAAATTTGGATACATTTTTATTCATATTGACATGGATAAAAAAATATTCAATTAGATAATTGAAACATAAATAAAATATGTTAAACTTATTGGATATGGAAAGGGATAACTCCGCGATAGACTTTGAGCAATATGGAACAGGATGGAATTTGAAGAATTGACCATTTGATCATATTATAAGGTTTTCTCCCTGCATTTCATCAAAATTAGCAATAAATTTTTATGTACATTTATAAAAAAAAAATCGAGGACCATACCACATTTTGAGTTTGAATATAGTTTTGAAACCATTTTTTATGAATAAGGTGACATAAAACGTAAAATGTATACTGAAGTATTGTAAGTCACGTGAATTCATCCTAAAAGATAATTTTAGATGAATTGAACACACTAGTGTGTTTTATGTAATAAACGCATCGGTGCTTTGAATTTAAAAAGCACACCAGTTACAACGATTTTTTTTGCGCTGAAAATTATGTGATTTATTTATAAAATATATTCAATAATTTTTTTATTGAATGGTACATGTTGTATATTGATAAAAATATGAGTGAGAAGAGTTCAAATAAGAAAATTTATGGTCGACACAATGACGACACATCCAAAAAAACAAAAAAAGGCAGGTTATCTGTAAATTCTATACAAAATTAATATGGTTGAACTATATGTAAGTTTAACTAATATGTAGTGTGTGTCATGAAAGGCCACAAAATGAGGAAGCTCGATAATATTATTTCGGATATAACTGCAGAAGAATGTAAAATCTTGATGGAAAAATTGCAGAGGGATGAATCAGGTAAATGAAAAAATATTATTCAATATGATTTTTTATTTTTTGAATTTTCATTAATAGTATACTTAGGAATATTAGATGACATGTTTCAAACAATCTATCAATTCACATATGTTTAATGTTATGCATGCACCAACAACAAGGGAACACAATGTCATCCTAACAAAACAAAATTAATTAATATAGAATATGTGAATGATGATGAATTGGTCCTTAGCTCATTTGGAGTGGTGTTGGAAATTAATCAAAGTGGGGGAAAATTTTACAGAACTTTGAGGGATATAATGGAATGAACGTATAGACGTATTTTCCACTTACAATATAGAAATCAATCCAATGATTCCAAGAACTAGGTTATATCTAAACTACATGAAGCATTTCCATAGCAATGGTCAATGAGACCTGTCAAACTTGCAATAGCAAAAACATACAACAACAAAAGAATCATTCAAAAAGTAATATTCCTAAAAACGTTTTTTTAGAATATATATATATATATATATATATATATATTAAAAAGTATTCATTTATTAATATATCAATTTTGTCATATTTAGATTTCATATATTAATATAAAAATACTTTATTGTCATGTTATTTTTTCAAGAAAATTATGAAAATCCCGGAGGATCAATGAGTTGATATCCAAAATATGTCAGTAGGAATGTCCAAAAAAGTGTACAAGGAGATGGTAAAAAAAATGGACATAATTGCACTGCAGGAAGAGCCATCTCAACAACAACGTGCTTCAAATGTATGTAATAATCGAATTTTTCTATTATGTACAAATAATTGATTTACCATTAAATATTAATTTTCAAATATTCTCTTACAGAAAAGAGAAAAAATGGAACTCATTCTGTACATAAAATTGAGCGACAAGGAAGAAAAGGGTTGATAACAAAGTTTGTGAGTAATTTATATTTCCTTATAACAACTTAAGTTTTTTTTTTTTTATGTATATTTTAAGTTTTTTTACAACAACCATCCTTGAATGTCTTCAAACATGTGCTAACATATAAAGAAGAGTCATCAGAAAAATCGATTAACATTGAGTTAAGTAAGGGTTGTGAGTATATATTGGCATATCAAAAATTAATTGTGGAATTTGTACGTAAAATCTATGTTGTTTTACTTCTATCATTTTATAATTAATGAAACAAAAATAATACTTTATATTAAATCTATGATTTATTATGGGGTATAAAACTTGCAAGAAACAAAGTATGGAACTGAGCCAACAGAATAATTGTTGAAACAAGGCATGAGATTTTATATTGAACATATTTGTATGATTCATGAGTCAATTATTGATTTGGTACATCTCTTTTCAATTTACATTCATGTATATTATTTATTTCAATTTTCATTATTGTCACCAATGTAGATAGAATCATTACAGTTTATTTTTATGTTTGTAGATGGAACTTGAAGAAGATGAAAACAATCGAGGCAATCAACCAAACATTCAAAAAAATAACCCAAGACATGGAAGTATCTCGAGCAATAACAACAGTTCCAATGAAGAATGATGACCAATATATTTGGATATCAATTCAAGTTGTAATTGTGTTTTTTTTAAATAATTGTCTATGAAAATCAGACATTTTTGTTTAATGTAATGGACATAATGTTTCGATTGAAATACAAGGGATTACCAATAAGTGTCCCATTTTGTATGACTAAGACCCTCTTATTCATATAATAAAATATATTTTAATTTATTCTATTATGTTGTCCAATGTCGCTGTGAAATGTTACATCGATGATTAAATATATGGATGACTAAATATTATAATGAAGAGATGCAAAATATGATGATATAACAAATTAATCCAAACATCATATCCAAATTCACTAATCAAAATATAAGATATATGTATTTTTTTTTATAAATAATGGAATTAAAAAATAACAATAATTGCACTATCACAGGTCAATGTTTCTCAGTGTATTTTAATTTGTTAATCTCATCAGTGCGCTTAATATTACAATGCACCAGTGCATTTCATAAGAAATGTGCACCAGTGCTTTTATGTAATCAATTAACATTGGTTTCAATATTTATTTAATACCACATATTACATTAAAAAGTTGTCCTTCGGTGCATTTAGCGTATACGAAGCACCGATGCTTTCTATTTTTAATGCACCAGGTTTTTTTTTCCAAGTAAAGAAGTTATGCATATTATTTTATTCAACATCGATGCCTTCTTATCAATAAATCATTGGTGTGTTCTAAGCAGAGAGCTTCGATGCTTAATTATTTTTAACTCTCCATGTGAGTCTTATTGTTAAATCCCTGGTGCTTATAAGACAAACGCCTCAGTTCTTAAATATTTTACTGCCCCAGTGCTTGACGTTAAGTGTACAATACCGGTGTAGTGCATGTATGTATGCATTGATGTTTGTACCTCATAAAAATGCACCGATTTGTAAACATCTGCTAATACCTTCGGTCACCCAGGTTTTTTTAGTTATAATCAAGTTTCGTTATAGTATCTGCAAAAACATTTGTTATCAAAAATAGATGTTGTAGAGAAGGTTTTTTTGTTAAATTTAGAGTTGTTATTAAGTTCTTTTCAATTTACTAGACAATAATAGCATAAGCAGGATCACTGAAAGATACAAAATCACAAGGTACACAACATTTAACCTAGGAAACCCTCATGGGGGAGAAAACCCAACAAAAAATTCCTTAATATAGATTTCCAATACAATGCCAAGATAAAAGACCAAACACAAGAGAATATTCAACACTGAGGAATGCACCTCTCTCTCTTCTTCTTCTGGAAACTACAACTTCCTTCAAACTTGCGCACTAGATGAGTAACTTGAGTGAGTGAATGAGTCACTAGCCTCTCTTATTTATACTAGCTGAGGAGACCTAGGGAGGTGTCTCTTCATCAGGCAGGGTCAACTTCTCCAACTAGTGGCTAAAACCACTTTAATTATCCCTAGGGGCCGAATTCTCAATTAGCAGCATTTGACTAGGGTTTGACCAATTCAAAAAAGGGGATTTGGTCAAACATAAGTCTTGACATGATCAATCCACAAAAGGGGATTGATCTATAAGATAATAACTCAATAATAAGTAGAATATTCTTTGCAGTTACAATACTTCAACACTCCCCATTAACACGAAGGGTTTTCTACAACATCATTAGGAGAGAGAGAGCAACAACATCAACAACATATAGAACACTGACTGACATATATATAAATCACCAGAAGTTTTTCTCATCATCAATAACTTCATCATTCACAACATGGAGTTGGAGTATCATCATCATCATCATCATTCACAACATGGAGTTGGAATAACATAATCATCATCATTCACATCATGAAGCTAGAATATCATCATCATCATTCACAGCATGGAGCTGGAATTTGAAACATCAACATCAGTTAGCATAAAAAATATAACAACATCAACAACATCATCATCAACAACATGAGGTTGGAGAAACAACATCATCACAACATGAGGTTGGAGCAAAAACATCATCATAGCACGAGGATGGAACAACAACATCATCACAACACGAGGCTGGAATAACATCATCATCATCGTAGGGAAACAAAATGAGGCAGGTTTGACAAAAACATTTTGTGGTACTCTGACAGTCCCTAGGGATTTTCCCAGGAATCATAAGATTCCCTAGGATATAAAATCCTAATGGAGCTACCACGTGATACTCTGACATACCATCCTTACCAGACCTTCGGGATCTACTTAGGAATCATAAGATTCCCTGGGATTATAAAAATCCTAACGTAGCTACCACTATTGACCACAACTAGCATATACATGCAAAGGTACTCTAACAGATTGTCCTTACGGGATCTTTGGGATATTTCGAGGGATGATCAGTCTCCTCATATATAAAATCCTAACTGAGCTACCCATTGTTTCTCAGGATACCATAGTATCATCAACATCACTCCCCCTTTTGAGGGAGGTCCTTTCAGACTATACCAATCTTGTCTCGAAAGTATTCAAACTTTACATGAGACAGAGGCTTGGTCAACACATCTGCAACTTGCTCATATGTGCCAGCATATAGGAGCTTTATAGCTCCCCTCTGCACCATATAACGAATGTAGTGATATCGTATTTCTATGTGCTTCGAATTATCATGGAACGCAAGGTTCTCCATCATGTTTATGCAACTTTGGTTATCACATAGAATCATGGTTGCTTCCATCTCCAGATCAAATAGACCCGTCAACAACTTCTGAAGCCATATGAATTCACAACTGGTGGAACATGCAACAATGTATTCTGCTTCTACCGTGATGAGAGAAATATTGGATTGCTTCCTACTCTGCCATGAATTCATGGTTGACCCTAGAATGAAACAACATCCTGAAGTGATCTTTATGTCAGAAACACTTCCAACCCAATATGAATCAGTATGACCAATCAGTCTGAAGTCATGATATCCATTATAATAGAGACCAAATTACAACATACCCTTAAGGTATCTCATCATATGTTTTGCAGCAACAAGGTGAACATGTTTAGGTTCTACCAGATATTGACTCAAGGTGTTCACAACAAAACATATATCTGGCCTGATATTCGTCAGATACATCAACGATCCAATGATCTGTCTGTACAACGTACCATCAACCAATTTTGACGAAGTATCAACCAAGAGATTCAATTTTATTTCCATGGGTGTGTTCATGAGTTTAAATTCCAACTTATCAAACCTCTTCAGTATTCCAGCTACATACTTCCTTTGGTTAAGGAAGATCTTCTCTGGGCTCGGCCAAACTTCGATGCCAAGGAGATAGTGCATCAGGCCTAGGTCTTTCATCTCAAATTTTGCAGCAAGATTCTTCTTACAATCACTGATTATCTTTTCTTCTCCAGTAAGAATAATTCATCCACATACAACAACAATATAAATAGCTCATCATTTATAACCTTGAAGTAAAGGTTAGAATCAACTTTACTTTTGGTAAATCCCAAGATCGTCAGGAAATTGACAATTCTTCCATACCAAGCTCTAGGATCTTTCTCCAATCCTACATAGCCTTCTTCAACCTACATACATGAGTGTTTCTATCTTCAACTTCAAACCCTTGGGGTTGTTCTATATACACCTCTTCTTCAATGACACCATTTAAGAAGGTTGTTTTCACATCCATCTAGTGTAACTTCCACTTCACCTTTACTACAAGATCTATGATGGTTATGATAGAAGTGTATTTGGCTACAGGAGAAAACGTCTCTTCATAATATATGCCTTCCTTTTGAGAAAATACATGAGCTACAAACCTTTGTTTATGTTTTTCAATACTTCCATCTGCAACATGTTTTATCTTGTATAACTATTTAGAAGATGCCACATCTTTGTTCTTCGGTCTGGGAACTGTTTCCCATACATCATTCTTTATAATGGATTGGTATTCTTTTGTCATGGCATCTTCCCATTCTTTCTTCTGAATGTCTTCTTCAAAGAAAGTAAGCTCCTTTTCTATGAGATCACATATCAAATCCATATAACTAGAGAATGGTTTAGGTTTCTTGACTTGTCTCATGGTTCCTTCTGGGGCACCATACTTCTCTCCATCTTGAATAAGTTCCCTTTCCCAAGATGGATTTATCTTGTGAAAGATCGTCATTTGGGGAGGTTCTTGAGATTTTTTCATATCATGATCTTCTGGAATCTCATCATCAGGGGAAATTGTGGCTTCCCTCACTAGTTCTGCAACTTTGGGAGCTACAAGTTATTCTTCATATACTTCTTCAAGATAACATTTCCTTGATTTCTTGAGTGTTGCATCTTCATCAAAGGTTACATCTCTGTTGATCTCAATGTGATGGTAACCTAGTATGTAAATTCTAAAGGCCTTTGAGACCTCATAGTATCCAAAAAATATTCCCTTATTTCCTGAAGGGTCCATCTTGGTTCTCTTTCCTTTCAGAATGTGTACAAACAATGGACAAGCAAATATCTTGAGATGGCTTACTTTTGGATTCTTTCCAGAGAACATTTCTTTTGGGGTTTTGAACCCAAGTGTAGTATGAGATAATCTGTTTTGGATATACACTGTTGTTCTTGCTGCTTCTTCCCATAAGTGCATTGGAAGATCTTGATCGCGGATCATAGTCTTCACAACTTCCATTATTGTTCTATTCTTTCTTTCTGCTACACCATTTTGTTGAATATTGTAGGGAGTGGTGATCTCCCTCTTAATCTCGACATCTCTACAAAATATTACAAACTCTTTTGAGGTTTATTCTCCTCCATTATCTGACCTAAGTATCTTGATTTTTATTTGAGAGATATTCTCTATCAAGGATTTGAATTCCTTGAATTTTCCAAACACTTCATATTTTGATTTCAAGAAGTAAACCCAAGTCTTGCAAGAATAATCAACAATAAATGACACATAGTATACATACCCACTAAGAGAGGTTGATGGCATTGGGCCACATACATATGAGTGGATGAGCTCCAAGATTCCTTCTACTTTAATGTCATTGTTTGGGAAGGGATTCTTAATGTTCTTTCCTTGTGCACATCCCTTGCACACGCTTTCATGATCAACCTTGAATTATGGTAGATCTGTAACTACCTTGCTCACATATGGTAAGGCTTTGTAGTTGATGTGAGCTAGTATTCAATGCCAAAGTTCACATGGAGTCTCAGTGGAGTCATTCAAGGTTGCATCTGAGTGACCTTTTAACTTATACATGCCACCTTCTTCTATTCCAATAACAATTTCATCTTCTATGGTTTTTCCTTTAGGCCACATAAGAACTTCTCCATCTATGAATGAAACCTTGAAACCTTTATTATATAAATATGAGATAGAAAGTAAGTTCTTTGTCAAACCTGGTACATATAGTACATCCTTCATCTTCATCGAGGTCCCTGAATCAGGCTTGTACGTGGACTCTCCCACTCCTTTGATATTGTACTAGTAATCATCTCCGAGTGTAACTTTTTGGGGAAATTTCCTTTCTGTAAGGCTAGAGATAATGTCTCTCTGACCTGTCATGTGCTTAGAGGCACCACTATCTATGTGCCAAGTATCCTCACCAGGTGTCAAAGATCCCGAGAGGGAAGAAAATAAGACATAGTTTTCAATCTCTTCTTTAGTCATCTTTGTGGGTGGCTCATCATCTTCCACTGTATGGGCATGGTGTCTTTTGTTATTTATTTTCTTGTATTCTTCTCTTCTAGCTAGACAATTCTTAGCAATATGTCCCATCTTGTCACAATGGTAACATTGATAAGAGGAGAAATCATTTTCTCTTCTTTGACCTTTCTAAAACTTCTGGAATCTCCTTGGAGGGTGAGATTCTTTATGGGAGTAGGTGAATCTCTTTGGGGAGTGAGATTCCTTGTGTAGGTGGATCTCCTTCTTATATTGAGGCATTTTATTTCCTCATTTAGCATGAGTAGTTACAGCTTGATATTCATCCCTTAATAGTACTACTTCTCGGTTAACTACTCTTGCTTATTCTTGAACACATTCTTCCCAAACACTGTCAAGTTGTAGTTTCTCATTTCTGGCACAAATAGTTTGGATGAAGGCATCCCAAGGTCTTGTGAGACCATTAAGATCTGTCATTATGAGTTCATATTCATCTAGGTTTTCTCCAATTTCTTCTAGTTGTTCCTTGAATTAAGAGATCATAGATAAATAGTCATGAATTGTTTCTCCTTTCTGCATCTTTGTATTCTTAAGTTGGGTTCTGAAATTCATCTTTTGGTTAATGTTATTTCCTTTGTACATTTTGGTTAGGGAATCAAACATATCTTTTGGAGTGTTCTTAAAATCCACTTGAGGGATCAAGTGATATTTAATGGAGTCTACAATGATTATTTTGGCCCTAACCATATCCTTGTTGTACTTTTCTTTAGTTGCAGCTTCTGCGGGTTCTAGTACATTTTCCTTTATGAACTTTGCAATATAATTATCTTCAAGAATGAGTGCAATCCTATGCTTACAAGCATAAAATTTATCCACACCTTCTAACTTGTCAACAAGCTTGGTGCTTGCAGACATCTTGACTTGGAGCTGGGAAAATGACAAAAAATTGAAAGTGCTCAAAAATTAAATTTGAACTTACCAGGATGTGCGCTTGGCTGAGGCAAGTAGGCTGGTGCAACCTGTTTTCAGAAAATCCAAATTTTATCCCTTGAAACTGGGCATGCACAAATATGGACTGATACTTTTGGTATCGATTCTGGTTTCCTGGTTTTCTGGTACCAGTGAAAACTAGGGTTTCACATTCTGGAGGCTCTAGCCACTAAAAAGGTGCACTCAAGCTGCCAATGAGTTCGCTAGGCTAGGGTGCACTTCACTAGATAGTTTTTAGGCTGAAATTCGCTTCCAACAAAAATCCCTAATTTTCTTGAACGAAAACAATGACGTTTTTGGTTACCCAGTGAAAGATGCTCTATTCAGTCAACCTCTGATACCATGTTAAATTTAGAGATTCTATTAAGTTCTTTTCAATTTACTAGACAATAATGGCATAAGAAGAATCACTGAAAGATACACAATCACAAGGTACAGAACATTTATCCTGGGAAACCCTCATGGGGGAGAAAACCCAACAACAAATTCCTTAATATAGATTGCCAATACAATGCCAAGATAAAATACCAAACACAAGAGAATATCCAACACTGAGCAATGCGCCTCTCTCTCTTATTCTTCCGATAACTGCATCTTCCTTCAAACTTGCACACTAGATGAGTGACTTGAGTGAGTGAGTGAATGAGGCACTAGCCTCTCTTATTTATACTAGTTGGGGAGCGCTAGGGTGGTGTCTCTTCATCGGGCATGGCCGACTTCTCCAACTAGTGGCTAAAACCACTTTAATTATCCCTAGGGGCGGACTTCTCAATTAGCAACATTTGATTAGGGTTTCACCAATCCACAAAAGGGGATTTGGGTAAACATAAGTCTCGACATGATCAATTCACAAAAGGGGATTGATCTATAAGATAATAACTCAATAATAAGTAGAATATTCTTTGCAGTTACAGTACCTCAACATTTTTGACAATTTTTGTCAATTTTGTAACACTAGAAACCTTCGTTATAACCTCTGATAAAAGGTCTTTTCCTTGTAGTGGAAACAACCGTATAATCACATAATCTTGTTCTATGTTTCGGTGTATGATGAATTCAACGAACTCAGTGACATGTGTAGTAGCTAAGGATGGATTACCATCAAAATTAGGGACATGAATCAACTATTTCATCGAGCATTTGTTTGGATACCAATTAACAGAGTGAACATCCAAGGCTTTGTATGCCAATCTCCACAGAGACATCTTTCCAATACTTGGGTAAACACTTCAAAGAAGTTTCTAGATGAGATCAAAGGGTGGAAAGGTATAATTAGGGAAAGGTGGTTCTTGGAAGGTGGAGTCATCAGATGAGCCTTAAGAAGAGTTCATCAAGGGTGGAAGGGGAACATCCTTCAAGTAGAGTTGTCGAGAAATCTAGGGGAAGGATTTGGGATAGCTTTCCAAAGTCACTATCATTAGGATTTAGAAGAGGATTTAAAACCCTCCCTGGAAACAACGCCAAAATTTTATCGCACAAGTTGTAGGTTGGGAAAAGCCCGACCCAACCACAAAATGAGGACAACTAAGAGGAAACCTACATATTGTCACCTTAGAGAGGTATTCCCGTCACTTTAGAGATGAATTAATCACCTCAAGGGGGGAATCCAGGTGACTCTGGGGGGGAATGAGATGGAAGATGAAGAGATGAAGAAAATTCCCCCTGTCGGTCAGTTATGGAAGGTAAGAAGGGCTTGAAAAGAGCCTCGTAGATGGTAGAAGATATGCCACAAAGTAGTGGACTTTCAAAGTAGTGATTGTATCTTCTCGAGACACAAGGAAAACAAATATATAAGCCCAATAATATGTTGGAAAATAAAGTTAAGCTTGTTGTCCCCAATCACAACAATAAATAGTAATAAATATTAGCAACAAAATGATAATAAGAGATATAGTTTCAGCCTTATGGCTATAGCATACAAGTTGGCCCTATTGTTCCTTGACAAGTCAATTGTAAATTAGAAATATAAAATGGATAGGTCAACCCTGACCTAATTTATGGGGTCCACAACTTGTATTTATAAGAGGCTAGCTACCTCACTTGAAGAACACACAACAAGATCTCTCACACAAAAAAGTGTGCAAGTCTGAGAGAGTGATGCAGCTACATAAGAAGGGTGACGCAACTACAGAGGAAGAGTGTTTTGGGGAAGGGTTTTGGTTATCTATTGGAGGACTGTCTTGATCTAGTGGTGCACTACTCTATTCTGGTTAGGGTTTTCTGATTTATATTTTGTTTGGTGAGATCTCTCTTGAGAGAGACATTGTACTTGTTGAAGAATCTATATTGAAGAAGCTTTGTTGGGTTTTCTCCCCCATGAGGGTTTCCTAGGATAAATCTTGTGTATACTATGGATTCCTTTCTTTCAATGATCTTTATGCATGAATTTATTGTTTTAATAGTCTAAAGTTAAAGAATACATAACACACTTAACTACTTAAGAATATTTTTAACATGGTATCAGAGCGATCCTAAAAGAATCCATTTTCATAGTTTAGAAGAGCTTGCTGGGGTAACTAATACCATAGGAAGACTCTCCTAAACCTAGTGCATCTTTCCTTGGGTTTAGATTCTTAGTTTGACAAAGTTTTGAAAACTGCAACTGGTGTTGCAACTATTGTAGTTGTTGTTATTGTTGCAGTTGTTGCAACTATTGCAACTGTTGCAACTGCAAAAAACCATAGAAGCTGATTTCACCTACTTTATAGAGGAAGTTGGTCAAAGTAAGGCTACCAAGAAGTTCTCCTAAGGAGGGCGCACCTTTTCCCTCGGAGCAGAATTCCAAAATTCACATTTTGAAAAATTAGGGTTTCCTCATAAACCCTAGTTCAAGACGTCTTCGTAGCTGCATAATTGAAGCTGGAATTGATCACTTTGGCATAGAACACTCTGGTAAGTACAAAACATTTTCTTGAAAAGTTCCTATTTTTCTTATTTTATTGTTCAAGCACAGGATGGCACCTAGTACCAAGCTTGTTGAGAAGCTTGAAGGTGTTGATAATTTTCGAGCATGGAAGTACATAGTGATGCTCATTCTAGAAGAGAATGATCTAAAAGATTTTGTAAAAGAAGAAGTTCCAGAACCTAATGAAGATGAGTCCAAATCAAAGTACAAAAATAACCTAGTGAAGGTGATGAATCATTGTTGATTCTATCAAGGATCATTTTATCCCCCATGTCTCATCATTGAAAACTCCCAAGCAAATGTTTGATGCCTTATCCTGATTGTATGAAGGAAAGAATATCAACCGAAATATGACCTTAAGAACACAACTCAAGAATGTGAAGATGCAAAGTTTAGAAACTATCCAATTATATTCACAAGAGTGCCTCAAATCAAAGAACAACTTGAAGCTAGTGGAGACACAATCGAAGAAGTTGAGTTGGTGATGACTACATTGACTGGTCTCCCCAGATATTGGGAATAATTCATTTGGGTTATATGTTCAAGAAGAAGGCTAACAAGTTTTAGCAGACCGTGGGAGGGTTGTACTCCGGAAGAAGCTAGATTGGTAGCAAGAGAAGAGAAACTATGCGATGAAGAAAATCAAGCCATGGCAACACATACCAGAAAAGGAAAGAGAAAGAAGGAAGTTCACTCACATAAGAAACCTCATGGATAACAAAAGACTCACAAGTTCAAGAAGGATTTCTCAAATTACTTATGCTTCATTTGTCAGAAGATGGGATACATTGCCATAAATTTTCCCAACTCCAAAGGTCAGGTCAGAAAAGGAAAGTACAAAAGACATCATGCTCATGTCACAGAAGATGATGAACATGATCATGAGAAAACCAAAGAAGAAGACTCAAGCGAAGCATATGTTTTGATCTCATCTCTTGCAGGTACATTCACTCATGGAAGTGACACATGGCTTATTGATAGTGGTGCTTCTAAGAACATGAATGGTTATACAGAATCTCTCTTAGATCTAGTTCAGAAAGATTCACCTCACAAGGTGAGGCTAGGTGATGACTATCGGTACCCCATTAAAAGAGCACGAGAATCATCCTACAAGTTAGACTCCAGAAAACCTATAAAGATGAAGGATGTGTTGTATGTACATGGTTTCAATAAGAATCTCCTTTCTATCTCAACTTTAGATGAGAAAGTATTCACATTTGCTTTCAATGATGGTGAAGTCTTCATGTGTCCTAGAGGAAAATCTATTGATGTTGTTGTAGTGATTCGTGACCAAGAAGGAGGATTATACAAGTTAAAGGGACACTCAGTTTCAACGCTAGTACACAGTATAGTTACTCCAAGTGAACTATGGCATAGAAGATTTATTCATATACATTGCAAATCCCTACCGATTGTGAGCAAGATGGTGACATGTTTTCCATCAATCCAAGTCGAACATGAAGGCATATGCAAAGGATGCACACAAGGAAAGAACATGAAGAAACCATTTCCAAGCAGCGATAGCAAAGTCAAAGGAGTCTTGGACATTATACATTTAGACATGTGTGGACCGATGCCAACCGCTTCACTTAGCAGGTATGTGTACTATGTTTCATTTAATGATGATTTCTCACGTAAAACTTGGATTTACTTTTTGAAGGATAAAATTGAAGTATTCAACAAGTTGAAAGAGTTCAAGGAACTTGTTGAAAACCTGTTTGAAAAGAAGATAAAGATTTTGAGATCAGATAATGGAGGAGAATTCACTTCAGATGAATTCAAGGAATTTTGAAAGGAAGTTGGGATTAAAAGGGATCTCTCTACTCCCTAAAATATTCAACAGAATGGTGTGGCAGAAAGAAAGAACCTTACAATCATGGAAACAGTGAAGGCCATGATTCATGATCAAAAGTTACCAATGCATCTGGGGGCAGAAGCAACCAAGACCGATGTGTATGTGTAGAACAAAACTCCCCACAAAGTACTTGGGAACAAGACACCAGAAGAGATGTTTACAGGTGAGAATCCAAAGGTCATCCACCTAAGGATATTTGGTTTTCCAGTATATGTGCATGTCCCCAAGGACAAGAGATGAAAGTTGGACCCTTCATGAAAGAAGGGTTTATTTGTTGGATATAGTGATACATCGAAGGCATATAGAGTTTACATACTTGGTCATTGTTAGATTGAGACTAGCACAGATGCCACCTTCGATGAGGATAAAAATTTTAGTAGATCAAGACAAAATCATTGAGATGAGATTCATGATGAGGAGACTAAAGCTCCCAAAGTTACATATACAGATGCATGTGATGATGTTGTACTAGAAGATCATGATATGGAAGAACCAAATATACCTACAGACTCATCCCAAGAGATGAATACCAAGAAGAAAAGACCAACTTGGGCTCGATAAATTATTAGGATGCAGAGAAGTATGGTGCTCCAGATGGATCCTTTAGAGAAAGCAAGAGACCATGACCTTACTCTAGTTATGTGGCATTACTAAGTGACATCATTGATGTTGAGCCTATCAGTTATGAAGAGGATGCAAAGAATAAATAATGGAAGGATGCCATGGTTGAAGAGTACCAGTCTATTGTAAATAATAATGTTTGGAATGTGGTTCTGAGACCGAAAGAGAAGATAGTTGTAAGTTCCAAGTGGATTTACAAGACAAAACATTCAGTAGATGGAAGTATCGAGAAATATAAGGCAAGGTTTGTAGCACATGGTTTCTCCCAGAAAGAAGGAATAGATTATGAGGAGACATTTTTTCATGTGGCAAGATACACTTCAATTAGAGATATACTTGCAATAGATGTAGTAAAGAAGTGGAAGGTACACCATATGGACGTGAAAACAACTTTTCTAAATGGTGTAATAGAAGAAGAAGTGTATGTGGAGTGACCATAAGGTTTTGAGACATGTGAATATCAGACACATGTGTGCAGATTGAAGAAATCCTTGTATGGGTTAAAGAAAGCACCAGAGCATGGTATGGTAGAATTGACAACTTCCTGATGAGATTGGGATTTACCAAGAGTAAAGCAGATTCCAACCTATACTTCAAGGTTATGGATGGTGGATCAATGATATTATTATTGTATGTGGATGACATTTTCCTAACAAGAGACGAGAAGCTCATCACTGAAAGTAAGTGGAATCTTGTTGAAGAGTTCGAGATGAAATATTTGAGTATGATGAATTACTTCTTAGGTCTAGAGGTATGACAGAGACCAAGTGAGATTTTTCCTTAACCAAGGAAAACATGTTGTAGAGATTCTGAAGATATTTGAAATGATGGATTGTAAGTCCATGCCTACATCGATAATGACAAATATGAATTTGTTTAGCGATAGATCTTCAGAGATAGTGGATGCCACCATTTACAGATAGATGTTTGGTTCGTTGATGTACTTAACGAACACAAGGCCAGATATATGTTTTGCGGTGAACACATTGAGTCAGTATATGGTTGAGTCAAAAAGTGTTCACTTGGTTGTAGCAAAACATGTGATGAGGTACTTGAAGGGTACGATTGATTATGGACTCAGATATGCTTCAAATCATAATATAATCCTGCAAAGATTTACTGATTCAGATTGGGCCGGTAGTGTTGCAGGCCGGAAGAGTACATCTAGATGTTGCTTCAGTATGGGATTAGCCATGATCTCATGGTTCAACAGGAAGTAGACTAGTGTGGCGCTCAGTACAACTGAAGCAGAGTATATAACAATGTGTTCAACTAGTAGCAAAGCAGTGTGGCTTCAGAAGTTGCTTGCATGATTGTTTGATCTCAAGTTAGAGGCGAATTGTATCTGGTGTGACAACCAAATTTGTTTGAAGTTGATAGAGAACCCAGTGTTCCATGACAATTCCAAGCATATTGAGATCAAGTACCATTATATCAGAGATATGGTACAGAGGGGAGTAGTGAAGCTCCAATATGTCGCTACAGATGAGAAGATAGTTGACGTGTTGACCAAGCCTGTATCAAGAGTGAAGTTTGTGTACTTCAGAGACAAGCTTGGTGTGGTCCAAAAGGAAGTCCCTAGTAAGAGGGAGTGATGAGTTACAGTTGCAATCCATGGTAGAATCTTCAACATGTGGCAGAAGCAACGGGTGGTCATTCACGGGCAGTGTACGGGTACTCTAGTGAAAAAGTATTGTACGTTGAGTTATTGCTACTCCAGTGAAAAATTTTGGTATGCAGAGGGTTACTCTAGCGAAAAATCTTGGTACACCGAGTTACTTCTACTCTAGTGAAAAAGTACACAGAGGGTTACTCTAGTGAAAAATTCTGGCACATTGAGTTACTGCTACTCCAGTGAAAAAGTATGGTACTTTGAGTTAATGTTACTCCAGTGAAAAATTTTGGTACGCAGATTGCTACTCTAGTGAAAACATATGGTATGCAGGTTACTGATTGTGGCACCAGTCAACATGACCTCGCACAAGGTCAGAAGATGCCATGCCTTCAGGGATGGCTAGTTACCTGATTTTTTAAGATGGTGGGCCAACCAGTGTGGTTGGAGGTGTTTCCTAGCCTTGGGATATATGGGTAGTGTGTGCACACTACATCGCCTAATCCTCGTGATTAGATGCCTGGTCATTTTGGACCAGTTTCATGGTGTGCCAACCATAGGTTACTAGTTCATTGTGGAACTAGATGCTAGATTCTGTGTGAGTTGGCAAGTGAAAGCCCCATTATGACATAAATCCCAGATGGATGATGAGACCCCATATTTTGATGTGGTTACAAAACTTCTTCAATATAGATTTGTGGAAATTCAACAAATCAATGGTCAAGTATACAAAAGCGCAAAAGCAATCGTGATGATCGTGCCAGAAGAATAACTTCCTTGCTAAGAGGGAGTGTTGAAGTTTGAGTAACTGAAAAAGATATTCTTAATATATTCATATTGTATTTGACCAAGACAAAACCCTAAAGAATAATATTATATTATATTTGTTAAGTCGTCCCTATTGTGCCTTTGTAAAAGTTGGCCCTATTTTTCCTTGACAAGTCAATTTTAAATTCGAAAGATAAAGTGGACAGGTCAGCCCTGAACTAATTTATGGGGGGAACAACTTGTATTTATAAGAGGTCAGGCGCCTCACTTGAAGAAAACACAACAAGCTCTCTCACACAAAAAAGTGCGCAAGTTTGAGAGAGTGACACAGCTACAGAGAAAGTGTGTTCTAGTTAAGGGTTTTGGTTATTTGTTGTAGGACGATCTTGGTATTTTGGTACACTACTCTATTCTGGTTAAGGTTTTCTAGTTTATCTTCTGTTTGGTGAGATCTCTCTTGAGAGAAACATTGTACTTGTTAAAGAATCTATATTGAATAAGCTTTGCTAGGTTTTCTCCGCCACGAGGGTTTCCGAAGATAAATCTTGTGTACACTGTGGATGTCTTTCTTTCAATGATCCTTATGCATGCAGTTATTGTTTTAATAATCTAAAGTTAAAGAATATAGAACACACTTAACAACTTAAGAAGAATTTTAACACATGTGGTTGGCCTTGTTTAGCAGAGAACAAATTATTCTCAAAACCAAGAGGAGTTCATTCATGTATTCTCGTTTAGTCTTTCTAGAGCATCATACATATTTAATTATTATTTAGTCATATAACATGTTATTATATTTAACAAATGCAACCTCATGCATGTCACATTAAATGCCAAAAATGTCAAAATAGAGCTAAAAAGGGAGACGTCAGGCCCCTCTGAGGGAGACGTTGGCCCTTTTTGGGCATCACCAACATCTAGAAGGCAAAACGTTGGCCCTCTTGGGGCTCCTGCAACCTGCCACATGTGCCAAACAAG
>ML806974.1:0-17239 GCA_009831015.1 Picea engelmannii | reverse complement strand
CCCCTGGGCCTTTATCCCCTTCTTCCCACAAGACAAGATGTAACCCTCAAAGGTCATCCTAATGGCCAGACTAGGGGAATGGGATGGATGAGCGGGGTATAAGATGTAAAGATGATAAGATGGTGGGAGCGGACGATGGCTCTACAAATCCCCTTTGGTGGCTAACCAAGACCCATGAATATCAGCTTGCTAAGTTACCCAATCAATCACCCCAACAATGGTCAAGTGGATTAGTGTAAGATCCAAACAGTCATAAAAAATGAAAAGAACTTAATGCATATATAAGAAGGTTATAACAATCAAATATGACACATACCATGATACCTTGGACCAATTACCTCATGAAGCAAGAGTCCTCTCCGATGCAAGCCCAGGCCGGTGGTGACAGAAACTGCTACTGCTGACAGGACAAATCTAACGAAGAAGAAGAGAGATGGGCCCTCCAGGGCCATGCTCAAGTCAATCCGCTCTCGGTACTCCATGTCTAGGATCATGTGGGCCTCGAGACATGATCTCCTAGTTATCCCTAGATATCGGGAATAACATAGCCTAGCCTACTCTAGCTTATCCTAGCTGATCCTACTCTATCCTAGCCTAAACTAGCCTAGTCTATCCTACTCTAACCTAGCCTAGCATGGACTATCCTACTCTACCCTTTCCTAGCCTAGCCTATCCTACTCTGGCCTAGGCTACTTTGGCCTAGCCTAGCCTACTTTATCCTAGTCTATTCTACTCTAGATTAGCCTACTCTTTCCTACTCTAGATTAGCCTAGACTACTCTTTCCTACTCTAGAGTCTAGCCTAGCCTTAGTCTACAATTTATATTATGCAGGGACCTTAGCTGATAATATGGGATGTTTTTTCTGCATTCATTGAGCCTATCTCATGCAGACTAATGGTACACAGACTTTGACAAACAAGTGTTACTGGTTAAGGCCCATTTGATAGTTACTGCCATACTTCCTCTATTGCTAAAAATTAATTGTTGTGCTAGCCTTAATACTATATAAGGATGAACCAACTTTCTTTAAGACTGACGAGGTTTTAGAATCCTACTGACAAGTCATCCACATATTATTTCAATGGTCTCTATTTTTCCTGCTTTTAGAATTTCAATTTATCCTAAATTGGTCGTGGTGATGGTTAGCTCACCTAGATTTGGTTCTCTACCCACTGACCAAAGGCTCTTTAAAAGGTTTCTTTACTACAACTCGATTGCTCCAGGAACTTAACCTTTCCATTATGCATTATCATGTGTTTAACCAATTGAAAGCTTGTTTTTGTTATGGATATGATAGATGGGATTCTTTGGCCTGTATTAGAAAGATACATGTTGCTGTTGTGAATGTAATATTTTTTCCTGTAACCTGTATGGTGTCTTTATATTGGTTATGACCCCACCATTGTTCAAATCTGTAGTTTTATGTAGATCTTATCTTCTATTTCTTTTGTCTTGGACATGCAATATTGCCATGAAATATGAATCTAAATCCCTATTCCAAAATGTGTGCTTAAACCATCATAAAATACAAATCCAAGGCCTATTTCAGTAGTTAATGTAAAATTATCCCCCTTTTGGATAGTGAATGATGTTCCTTGTTATCTTCCCTTGAAAGTACTAGGTTTAAAATCTTTGGTAATAAATGCCCTTGAATCTCTTTAAAATCATCAACAAATATCTTTAACATGACATCAACAAATTCTATGACTTTCAAATTGTAACTTTAGTTTACTTCAATATCAAAAACTCTTTTACATATGGGTGAAGTGGTTTGCTTGAGGAGGCTTGCTTATCCCCATTGTATGGGTTGTGACTTATCACCTGTTAACTGGAAACATATTGCGTGAAAAAAACTCATGGAGTAAGGAAATACAACCTCTTTTGTCTCAATTTAGATAAGTATAGGCATATGTATAGATAAACATTATGTTATGTGACTATTGATGTTTTTTGTCAATTTGTAGACTGCAATCCATTCAGCTTTTGTTTAAATGCTCAACATATGAGCACTTTCCATTTTCAATAAGTTCTCAAAATGCGTCAAGAGGGACGTGCACAAGTTTGCATTCCTCTTTCAAAAGATGAGCTTTGGAATGTTAAATGCACTTTATGCAATATTATGGACACACATAATGCAATATTAGTATAATGATAAGCTTGACTGTGCACTTCATGTTGTTAGGGAAACTTACTGTAGACATAAATTGGAACCCTCTGTCAAGGAAATCCTTGGGAACACTAATAATAAAATAGTTAACATATATGAGAGAGGAGGATTGGTGGCAGATTTGCTAAATGTTGTCACTAGATTGATAGCAATAGAGTGGTTTGACATGATAGGTTGGCTGGGAGTCATGACAGGTTTGGGAGGGAACTGAGAAGAGGTGAATTGGGGTTATTTCATTTGGTAGTGTGAAACAATGTTTACTTGGACTGACATCAAACAATGTTAACCGACCTAAATTTTATTCAAACTAAATTTGATTACCCCTCATTTTTAGGTGTTCAAATACATAGTTATCAAGTTCAAACTTGAGTTCGATAAGATACAAAACAAAATTGAATAAACAAATTTCAGTAGGGAAAACATTTTTCCATGTACATCTAAGTGATAAAAAAGTGCAATTTTTTAAAATTTTTGGAATTTCAAATTATTTAACCTAGATTTTCCAGTATGAGGTAAGACATTCAGTCATTTCCTTGTAGCTCTTGGTTCGGTTAGGGCTTAACATTAGCAGATTAGTGGCAGGCGTTAGAATTTTAGGAAAAAAGAAAAACAAAGATATATTTTCAAAATGAACTCAACATTACAAACAAATCAGCATTTTTAAAAACAAAATCTGAAGTAGATAATATACTGAAAATATAAGACTAAATATGAAGGAGAACAAACTTAATCTAAGACTGATCAAGAACCAAAAATAACATTTTCTAGATATTGAACTAAGCTAGAAACATAGGTAAACCATAGAAGAATTAGATCTGAACTTTAACTTTATTAGAACAATCAAAGATGTACCTGATGTTGAATGTTGTCCTCTTTAATATGCTCAGAAAATTTGGTTAAAGATCATGGGCCAAAAACCCCAAGGGTTTGACCTTCACCAAGATCTTGAGAGGACTGTCTTGCCAAATAGGACTCAAGGACAAAAGGGAGGCTGAAACAAAAACAAAACAACTCATCCAAACACTGTCCAGGTTGAGCTGAAATGATATAGCCAATAAAGCCTTCAAGGCATGAAAGGCACCAACAATAGGGACAAAAAAGGGAAAGCACCTACAATCAAGGAGGAAGAGATAAAGGCTGCCTAGGAGGCAGTGGCACCCTCAACATCCAGAACAGTAGCAAGTAGAAGGAAAATGGAGGCCGTTGCACCCTCAATACACTTAGCAGCAGCACACGGTGAGGCCAAAAGAGGGTTGTGGCACCCACAACAGGAAGAGGGAGGTATCAGTCTCCAATATATAGTCAAGGAGAGGTCCGCGACACACATAGGATAGGTTTGCTCTGTCAATCCCAGCAGAAGGAGAGGTCTGCGGTACCCTAACCCAACAAACACACCAAAACAAATGTTCCCAGCCAGCAAAAGAAACTAAGGAGGCCACACCAAGAAGGACTGAGGTAGTCGCAACAAACTCAAGCAAAGCAAAGGAGAGAAAGATACGTGTGTGTGTAAGAATGAGGGAGGGTAGGTTCCTTTTTATAGTTTAGGAAGAGGGTTAGGGTTAATTTAAAATAAATAATAAATGACATTTTAATTAATAAAACTATTAATTAAAAGTCAAATAAGTCAAAGGGACTTATAAAAACCCAACACTACATTAAACAAGGAGGGAAACAAAATCAAGAAAGGGGGGACTACAAGACAAGGTCAAGGGGGTCCTCTTCAATGGTAAAACATGTCCACACAAGTCTCATGATGGATTATAAACTTTTATCATCATTGCATAGGAGGAAACATCCATGATGTGGTCATGTCCATCTTCGTGGCTTCTCCTAGCTCTCATGGACCATCCCCAGGAGAGAGGAAGAATATCACACATCATCACATCTTGGTACACAACCAAGAACTACCTGGTCCAAGACTAGGGTATCCCAGAACACATATGGGGGCCCTAGAACACATCCAGGGGCCCTATAACACATCTAGGGAATTGCATCATCAACCACCAAGGAACACTTACCAGGATCAATCCAAGCACCAAGCAAGTATTCCCTGGAATACATCTAGGGGCCCTAGAACACATCTATGGACTTACTGCTTGATCCTGACCAAGAACCCCAGTAATACACTGGGGGGCCTTGTTGAATTTTCACTATGTTGGGCTCAAGAATGAGGTTTATTTCACTTTAGTCGTGTACTTGAACCATAAACAAATGTAGCTACACCATTCACAATTGCTGCAATAACCAATATCATAAGAAGAAATACCATGCAAAAGAACACAAGAAATATCCTGGGAAAACCCTTCTCCACAAGGGAGAAAAACCCATTAATCCTTTGCTATATTCTCAAGAGAAGATCCTCCAACCATGAAACCCTAATGCACACAAGAGGGTTCTCTACTACCTTGAAACTTGTGCCAAAGAGAGGTGCACACTTCATCCCTAGAAGATGTACTTGCTGAAATTTCCAATTGACAAGTGACTTATGTGTTTCCTCAATGGGGAAATCACCTTTATTTATACTAGCCTGGACATACCAAAAGTGGTGTCTATTGGCACAAAAGGTCCAACCTCAATAACTTAGAAAATAATTAATTATTACAATAAACATTAATAATCTTTCACATATGGTGGAGCCGACCTGTATCCCTTACATCAAAATTAGGGTTACAGGTAAATCTTACTCTTAGACAATATAGCAAGGGATCTCACACATCCACTAGTGCTCACCCATTAGAGGGACGTCCACCTATGCTCAACCACAGGGATGTCCTACTCAACAGATCTATATCTCACTGAGTCCACAGGAAAATCATCCGGAGTACCATCTCAAGCCTGACTCAACTGAGTCCACAAGGCAGGATACCACACGTCATAACAACTCAATCCAGAGTCTGACGAAGACCCATCACATGGGAAACTTCACCCCACACAGGGGTACACATTTTTTCATCTCAATCCAGAGAGGACCGACACACCCATCTCATGGGCATCCTCACCCCACACAGGGGCACACATTGTCTCGTCTCAGTCGAGAGAGGAATGACACACCCATCTCATGGGCACACCCAACACATGGGATCTCTCACAGGTCAACTCAAATCAGTCTTAGAGGAGAACGTGTCCTAGAGGATGTCTCATGAAGCTGTAATCATCAACACTCCCTCTCAGCTAGGGAGGCATTCTCCACCATGCCATGTCTCTCACAGAAGTACTCAAACTTCATCTTGGCAAGTGGTTTGGTGAAGATATCTGCAATCTGCTCATGTGTAGGAAGGAACTGAACGTGTACTTCTTTCCTCTGCACCATGTCTCTGATATAATGATATTTTATCTCAATGTGTTTCGATCTATCGTGAAACACATGGTTCTTAGAGAGATTCACACAACACTGGTTATCACAATGAATAATGGTAGGATCCATCTCATGATCAAATAAATCTGTCAGGAGAGTGCGAAGCCACACTGCTTCGTGGACTGCCACACTCAATTCTATATACTCTACTTTTGCGGTACTCAAGGCCATAGAGCTATGTTTCCTGCTGCACTAGGAAACCATGGCAGACCCCAAGGTAAAACAACAACTGGATGTGCTCTTCAGGTCCACTGCACTCCCTGCCTAATCTTCATTGGCATATCCCTGCAAACTCATGTCTACATTGGAGGCATATCTCAGGCCATATCCAACTATGCCTCATAGATATCTCAATACATGCTTCGCTGCTATCCAGTGAGTCTGTCTCGACTGACTCATGAACTGACTAAGTACATTCACTACATAGCATATCTCAGGTTTGGTGTTAACCAGATACATCAATGATCCAATCAGATGTTGGTATAAATGTGGATCAATCTCACTTGAATCAGTAGAAGCATCGTTCATCTTCTTCAAATCCATTACCATTGGTGTAGGCATGGATTTGCAGTCTGACATACCGAACTTCTTCAATATATCCACTGTATATTTTCCTTGAATCAGGAAAATCTCATCAGTACTCTGCCATACTTCTAGTCCCAAGAATTAATGCATCATACCCAGGTCCTTCGTCTCGAATTCAAAAGTCAATGCTCGCTTGCATTCAACAATAAGTCTTTCTGAACCAATGAGGAATAAGTCATCCACATACAGGACCAAGATTAGTCACTTGTCACCAACAATATGATAATATAGGTTTGGATCAACAACACTCTTGCTAAATCCCAAACTCATCAAGAATCCATCCATCTCGTACCAAGCACGAGGTGCTTTCTTTAGTCCATTCAGGGATTTCTTCAATGTGAACACATCAATTTTCTCGTCGTGTATCACGAATCCTTCTAGCTGCTTGATGTAGACTTATTTTTCAATCTCACCATTGAGAAATGTTGTCTTTACATCCATATGATGTAGTTTCCAACCCATGGATGCAGCTAGTGCAATGATAGTACAGAGGGAGGTGCATCAGGCTACTGGAGAAAATGTCTCCTCAAAATCAATTCCCTCCACCTGTGAGAATCCTCTGGCTACAAATCTCTCTTTGTATTTCTCAACACTTCCATTAGTTGCATGCTTGATTTTATAGATGCACTTGGAAATTACTACAGACTTCCCTTCTGGTCTCGAAACAATATCTCACATATCATTCTTCATGATGGACTGATACTCTTTTGCCATGGCCTCTTGCCATACCTGTTGTCCTATCACTTCTCCATGTCAAGAAGGATCAATATCAATGATGTGGCTCATGGCTGAAAATAGCTTGAAAATATCTTTGGTCTCTTTCTCTCTCGGAATGTGCCTTGAGGAATTGCATGTTCCTCTTCCTCCTGCAGAGTTTGTCAAGCCCAGATAGGTCTTTTGTGGCCTACTGCAATATATCTGGGAACATCAACTAGATCAACTGGAACAATGGTTGTCTCCCTCTGAATTGCTGAAGGGGGAGAAGGTATTGTCTCGTTGTCAATATCCATATGAGTTTATCTAGATATTTGAAAGGATATCTCTTCTTCAAAGATGACATCTCTGCTTACCTCAATCTGTCTCTGACTAGGGATGTAGATTCGGTAAGCCTTTGAAGATTCAATGTATCCCACAAATGTACCCTTTCTTCCTGAGGGGTCTAGCTTGGATCTCTTTTCTTTGGGTACATGAAGATATACTGGACACCCAAATATCCTGAAGTGTCCTACCTCAGGTTTCACTTTGGTGAAGGCTTCTTCGGGAGTTATGTTCTTCAAAATCTGGTGAGGACTCATGTTATGACCATATATTGTTGTCATGGATGCTTCTTCCCATAGGATCATAGGTATATGCTAATCATGTATCATTGCTTTGGTTGCTTCAATGATGGTTTTGTTCTTCCTCAAATAGTTTTGACTTCCTCTGAGTCAAGTGACTCCCTCTGAAGTCTGAAGGATAAACATCTTCCTTTGTTGTTAACCTTCCTGGAACAAGAAAACAAACGAAAAGAAACAAGACAAGAATATCTCCTAGAGGATAATAATGAGTACATCTCTATAATCAAAACAGTTTAAGGATTGTTGTCACAGCTACAATGCCTACTTGTAATGTAGCAAACTTAGAAATGTAGGTTATAGGCATGATAATTAAAAAAATCAAACCTGGAGTCTTCACTTCCCGTGTGTTGTTCCTCTTAATGCACTGAGGTCCCTCTGGATCCACATTTGCAACAAAGTTTCCTTCCTCCTGCAAGTACCCTCATGACAATGATACAAATAATATATACAAGTGCATACCTAAGAGTGTTGATATGAAGAGGAAGGATTCATATTTGATGTCTTCATCTCTCTGATGTGGATCTGGATCTGTCTTCCAATCTTCTTCATGTAGTCTGAAGTTGCTTGATTCCTCAAGCCTATCTTCCAACAGAGTTATGTTCTTCATGGTTTGAGATTCTTCACAAACCCTTACAACCTGTACTAGGAAACCTAATGGCTAGGCTAGAATAAAAATCTTAGGTTTCGTTGGGCTTCTGATTGCCAACAATAACCCTTGAAAATCAGAAGAACACTGGTGAGCTGAAAAGCTCCTTCAATGAGCTGTAGAAACCCTAGATCTAAATATTTTGCAGAAAATTGCAAAACCCTAGAGCCAAAAATCCAAAATTCTCAGAATTGCAATCTGAGAATTGTTGGAGGTGCACTAAGGGAGGCCGTACACCCCTATGCAATTTTTAGCCCCAACATTTCAATATTAAGTGTTGGAACACCCAAAAAGGAGAGGGTCGTACAGTTCTACAGAAGAGAGAGGACGACTGCTAGAAGTTTGTGCAATGGCTTCTTCAATACCTATGCTCTGATACCATGTTGAATTTTCACTATGTTGGGCTCAAGCATGAGGTTTATTTCATTTTAGTCATGTACTTGAACCATAAACAAATGCAGCTACACTATTCACAATTGTTGCAATAACCAATATCACAAGAAGAAATACCATGTATCAGAACAAAAGAAATATCCTAGGAAAACCCTTCTCAAGAAGGGAGAAAAACCCAACAATCCTTTTCTATATTTTCAAGAGAAGATCCTCCAACCATGAAACCCTAATGCACACAAGAGGATTCTCTACTACCTTCAAACTTGCACCCAAGAGAGGTGTGCATTTCAGCCCTAGAAGATGTACTTATTGAAATTTCCAAATGACAAGTGACTTGTGTGTTTCCTCAATGGGGAAGGCACCTTTATTTATACTAGACTGGATAGACCAAAAGTGGTGTCTATTAGCACAACAGGGCCGACCTCAATAACTCATAAAATAATTAATTATTACAATAAACGTTAATTATCTTTCACATATGGTGGAGCCGACCTGTACCCTTTACATCCCAATTAGGGTTACAAGTAAATCTTACTCTTAGACAATATAGCAAGGGATATCACACATCCAGTAGGGGCACGTCCACCTATGCTCATCCCCAGGGATGTCCTACTCAACAGATCTCTATCTCACTGATTCCACAGTAGAATCATCTAGAGTACCATCTCAAGCCTGACTCAAGTCAGTCCACAAGGCATGAGACCACACGTCATAACAACTCAGTCCATAGTTTGACACACACCCATCACATGGGAACCTTCACCCCACACAGGGGTATACATCATTTCATACCAATCCATAGAGGAATGACATACCCATCTCATGGGAGAACTCACCCCAGACAGGGGCACACATTGTCTCATCTCAGTCCAGAGAGGAATGACACACCCATCTCATGGGAACGCCCAACACATGGGATCTCTCACAAGTCAAATCAACTCAGTCTTAAAGGAGAACGTGTCCTGGAGGATGTCTCACAAATTTGTAATCATAAACACTCCCTCTCATCTAGGGAGGCATTGTCCACCAGGACAAGTCTCTCACGGAAGTACTTGAACTTTGTCTTGGCAAGCAGTTTGGTGAAGATATATGCAATTTTCTCATGTGTAGGAAGGTACTGCAAGTGTATTTCTCTCCTCTACACCATGTATCTGATATAATGATATTTTATCTCAATGTGTTTCGATCTATCGTGAAACACATGGTTCTTAGAGAGCTTCACACAACTCTAGTTATCACAATGAATAATGGTAGGATACATCTCATGATCAAATAAATCTATCAGGATCTTGCAAAGCCACACTGCTTCGCGGACTACCACACTCAACGCTATATACTCTGTTTTTGTGGCACTCAAAGCCACAAAGCTCTTTTTCCTGCTGCACTAGAGAACCATGGTAGACCCCAAGGTAAAAAAAAAATCGGATGTGCTCTTCTGGTCCATTGCGCTCCCTACCCAATTTGCATCGACATATCCATGCAAACTCATGTCTACATTGGAGGCATATCTCAAGCCATATCCAACTGTGCATCATAGATATCTCAATATATGCTTCGCTTCTATCCAGTGAGTCTGTCTCGGTTGAATCATGAACTGAATAAGTACATTCAATTCATAGCATATGTCATGTCTGGTGTTAACCAAATACATCAATGATCCAATAGGTTGTTGGTATAAATTTGGATCAATCTCGCGTGAATCTGTAGAAGCATCATTCATCTTCTTCAAATCCATCACCACTAGTGTAGGCATGGATTTGCAGTATGACATACCCAAATTCTTCAATATCTCCACTGTATATTTTCCTTGACTTAGGAAAATCTCATCAGTCCTTTGCCATACTTCTAGTCCCAAGAAGTATTGCATCATACCCAGGTCCTTCATCTCAAATTTAGAAGTCAATGCTCACTTGCATTCAACAATAATTCTTTCTGAACCAATAAGGAATAAGTCATCCACATACAGGACCAAGATTACGCACTTGTCACCAACAATATGATAATATAGTTATGGATCAACAACACTCTTGCTAAAGACAAAACTCATCAAGAGTCCATCCATCTTCTCATACCAAGCATGAGGTGCTTTCTTTAGTCCATATAGGGATTTCTTCAACCTGCACACATGAGTTTTCTTGTCGTGTATCACAAATCCTTCTGGTTGCTCGATGTAAACTTCTTCATCAATATCACCATTGAGAAATGTTGTCTTTACATCCATTTGATGTAGTTTCCAACCCATGGATGTAGCTAGTCAAATGATAGTACCGATGGAGGTGTATTGGGCTACTGCAAAAAATGTATCCTCATAATCAATTACCTCCACCTGTGAGAATCCTCTGGCTACAAATCTCGCTTTGTATTTCTCAACACTTCCATCAATTGCATGCTTGATTTTATAGATCCACTTGGAAGTTACTACAAACTTCCCTTCTAGTCTCGGAACAATATCTCACACATCATTCTTCATGATGGGCTGATACTCTTCTGCCATGGCCTCTTTCCATATCTGTTATCATGTTGCTTCTCCATGTCAAGAAGGCTCAATATCAATGATGTGGCTCATGGCTGAAAATAGCTCGAAAATCTCTTTGGTCTCTTTCTCTCTTGGAATGTGCCTTGGGGAACTACATGTCCCTCTGCCTCTTGCAGAGTTTGTCGAGCCCAGACAGGTGTTTTATGGCCTACTTCAATGTATTTGGGAACATCAACTGGAGAAAATGGATAAAATGGAATAATGTCTATCTCCCTCTGAACTGTTGAAGGGGGAGAAGGTACTGTCTCTCTATCAATCTCCATCTGAGATTCTATGGATCTTTGAAAGGCTATCTCTTCTTCAAAGATGAATTCTATGCTTACCTCAATCTGTCTCTGACCAGGGATGTAGATTCAGTAAGCCTTTGAATATTCATTGTATCCCACAAATGTACCCTTTCTTCCTGAGGGGTCTAGCTTGGATCTCTTTTATTTGGGTAAATGAACATATATTAGACACCCAAATATCCTGAAGTGTCCTACCTCAGTATTCACTCTGGTGAAGGCTTCATCGAGAGTCATGTTCTTCAAAATATAGTGAGGATTCTTGTTATCACCATATATTGTTGTCATGGATGCTTATTCCCATAGGATCATAGGTAGATGTTGATCATGTATCATTTCTTTGGTTGCTTCAACGATGGTTCTGTACTTCCTCCTTCTCAAATAGTTTTGACTTCCTCTGAGTCAAGTGAATCCCTCTGAAGTCTGAAGGATAAACATCTTCCTTTGTTCTTAACCTTCCTGGAACAAGAAAACAAATGAAAAGAAACAAGACAAGAATATCTCCTAGAGGAGAATAATGAGTACATCTCTAGAATCAAAACAATTTAAGGATTGTTGTCACAGCTACAACGCCTAATTGTAATGTAGAAAACTTAGAAATGTAGGTTAGAGGCATGATAATTAAAAAAATGAAACCTAGAGTCTTCGCTTCCAGTGTGTTGTTCCTCTGAATGCATTGAGATCCCTATGGATCAACGTTTGCAACAAAAGGTTCCTTCCTACTACAAGTACCCTCATGGCAATGATACAAATAATATATACAAGTGCATACCTGAGAGTATTGATATGAAGAGGAAGGATTCATCTTTGATTTATTCATCTCTCTGATGTGGATTTGATCTATCTTCCAATCTTATTCATGTAGTATGAAGTTTCTTGATTCCTCAAGCCTATCTTCCAACAGAGTTCTATTCTTCATGGTTTGCAGATTCTTCACAAACCCTTACCAACTGGACTAGGAAACCTAACATCTAGGCTAGGCTAGCAATGTTAGGTTTCTTTGGGCTTATGACTACCAAAAATAAGCCTTGAAAGTAAGAAGAGCATTGTTGATCTGAAAATCTCCTTCAATGAGCTGCAAAAACCCTAGATCTGAACTTTCTGCAGAAAATTGTGAAACCCTAGAGCCAAAAATCCAAAATTATCAGAATTGCAATTTGAGAGTTATTGGAGGTGCACTGAGGGAGGTTGTACACCCCTATTCAATTTGTATCCCTAACATTTCAATATTAAGTGTTGTAACACCCAAAAAGGAGAGGGTCGTAGAGATTTCTGGAAACCCTAGGAGGGTCTTACGGTTCTGCATTAGAGAGAGGACGACTACTAGAAGCTTTTGAAATGGCTTCTTCAAGACCTATGCTCTGATACCATGTTGAATTTTCACTATGTTGGGATCAAGCATGAGGTTTATTTCATTTTATTCATGTACTTGAACCATAAACAAATGCAGCTACACCATTCACGATTGCTGCAAGAGCCAAAAATCCAGAATTCTTAGAATTGCAATCTGAGAGTTGTTGGAGGTGCGCTGAAAATTTTCATACACCCCTATGTAATTTGTACCCCAAAGTTTCAATATTAAGTACTGGAACACCCAAAAAGGAGAGGGTTGTACGGATTTCTAGAAACCCTAGGAGGGTCATACGGTTCTCCAGAAGAGACAGGACGACTACTAGAAGCTTGTGCAATGGCTTCTTCAAGACCTATGCTCTGATACCATGTTGAATTTTCACTATGCTAGGCTCAAGCATAAGGTTTATTTCATTTTAGTCGTGTACTTAAACCATAAACAAATGCAACTACACCATTCACAATTGCTGCAATAACCAAGATCACAAGAAGAAATACTATGCACAAGAACACAAGAAATATTTTGGGAAAACCCTTCCCAACAAGGGAGAAAAACCCAACAATACTTTGCTATATTCTCAATAGAATATCCTCCAACCATGAAACCCTAATATACACAAGAGGGTGCTCTACTACCTTGAAACTTGAACCCAAGAGAGGTGTGCATTTCAACCCTAGAAGATGTACTTGTTGAAATTTCCAAATGAATGTGACTTGTGTGTTTCCTCAATGGGGATATCACCTTTATTTATACTATACTGAATATACCAAAAGTGGTTTCTATTGGCACAACATGGATGACCTCAATAACTCGGAAAATAATTAATTATTACAATAAACATTAATTATCTTTCACATATGGTGGAGCCGACCTGTACCCTTTACATCACAATTAGGGTTACAGGTAAATCTTACTCTCACAAAATATAGCAAGGGATCTCACACATCTAGTAGTTCTCAGCCACTAGGGGCACATCCACATGTTCTCAGACACAGGGACATCCTACTCAACAGATCTCTATCTCATTGAATCCACAAGAGAATCATGTTGAGTACCATGTCAAGCCTGACTCAACTGAGTCCACAAGGCATGAGACCACATGTCATAACAACTCAGTCCAGATTCTAACGCACACCCATCACATGGGCACCTTCACCCCACACAAGGGTACACATCATTTCATCTCAATCCATAGAGGAATGACACAACCATCTCATAGGCATCCTCACCCCACAATGCACATAGGGGCACACATCGTCTCATCGCAGTCGAGAGAGGAACGACACACCCATATCATGGGCACACCCAACACATGGGCTCTCTCACAGGTCAAATCAACTTAGTCTTAGAGGAGAACATGTCCTAGAGGATGTCTCATGAAGTTGTAATCATCAACACTGCCTCTCGGCTAGGGAGGCATTCTCCACCAGGCCAAGTCTCTCACGTAAGTACTCAAACTTCGTCTTGGCAAGCAATTTGGTGAATATATCTGCAATCTACTCATGTGTAGGAAGGAACTGCACATGTATTGCTTTCCTCTGCACCATGTCTCTAATATAATGATATTTTATCTCAATGTGTTTCGATCTATCGTGAAACACAGGGTTCTCAGAGAGCTTCACACAGCTCTGGTTATCACAATGAATAATGGTAGGATTCATCCCATGATCAAATAAATCTGTCAAGAGCTTTCAAAGCCACATTGCTTCACGAACTGCCACACTCAATGCTATATACTCTTCTTCTATGATACTCAAGGCCATAAAGCTCTGTTTTCTGCTACACCAGGAAACCATGGAAGACCCCAAGGTAAAAAAACAAATGGATGTTCTCTTTCGATTCA
Organism: Picea engelmannii; assembly: GCA_009831015.1. NCBI lineage: Eukaryota > Viridiplantae > Streptophyta > Pinopsida > Pinales > Pinaceae > Picea > Picea engelmannii. The sequence continues at coordinate 2,741 of ML806974.1, read as the reverse complement.
CTGTGCTCCCTGCCCAATATGCATCGACATATCCCTCCAAAATCATGTCTACACTAGAGGCATATCTCAATCCATATCTAAATGAGCCTAGTAGATATCTCAATACATGTTGTGCTACTATCCAGTGAGTTTGTCTCAACTGACTCATGAATTGAATAAGTACATTCACTACATAGCATATGTCAAGTCTGGTGTTAACCAGATACATCAATGATCCAATTAGTTGTTGGTATAAATGTGGATCAATCTCGCCTAAATCAGTAGAAGCATCGTTAATCTTCTTTAAATCCATCACCATTGGTGTAGGCATGGATTTGTAGTCTGACATACCAAACTTCTTCAATATCTCCACTATATATTTTCCTTGACTCAGGAAAATCGCATCAATCCTCTGCCATAATTCTAGTCCCAAGAAGTATTGCATCATACCCAGGTCCTTTGTCTCGAATTCATAAGTCAATGCTCACTTGCATTCAACAATAAGTCTTTCTGAACCAGTGAGGAATAAGTCATCTAAATATAGGACCAAGATTAGGCACTCGTCACCAACAATATGATAATATAGGTTTCGATCAAAAAAACTCTTGTTAAAGCCCTAACTTATCAAGAATCCATCCATATTCTCTTACCAAACATGAGGTGCTTGCTTTAGTCCATACAAGGATTTCATCAACTTGAACACATGAGTTTTCTCATCATGTATCACGAATCCTTCTGGCTTCTTGATGTAAACTTCTTCATCAATATCACCATTGAGAAATGTTGTCTTTACATCCATCTGATGCAGTTTCCAACCCATGGATGGAGCTAGTGCAATGATAGTACAGATGGAGGTGTATCCGGTGACTGGAGAAAATGTCTCCTCATAATCAATTCCCTCCACCTGTGAGAATCGTCTGGCTACAAATCTCGCTTTGTATTTCTCAACACTTCCATCAGGTGCATGCTTGATTTTATAGATCCACTTGGAAGTTACTACAGACTTCCCTTCTGGTCTCGGAACAATATCTCACACATCATTATTCATGATGGACTGACACTCTTCTGCCATGGACTCTTTCCATACCTATTGTCTTGTCACTTCTCCATGTCAATAAGGCTCAGTATCAATGATGTGGCTCATGGCTGAAAATAGCTCGAAAATGTCTTTGGTCTCTTGCTCTCTTGGAATGTGCCTTGAGGAACTGCAAGTCCCTCTGCCTCCTGTAGAGTTTGTCAAGCCTAGGAATTTCTTTTATGGCCTATTGCAATGTATCTGGGAACATCAAATCGAGCAACTGGATCAACTGGAACAACTGGATCAACTGGAACAATGGTTGTCTTCCTATGAACTGCTAAAGGGGGAGAAGGTATTGTCTCGCTATCAATATCCATCTGAGATTCTTAGGATCTTTGAAAAGCTATCTCTTCTTCAAAGATGACATCTCTGCTTAGCTTAATTTGTCTCTGACTAGGGCTATAGATTCGGTAAGCCTTTGAATATTTAATGTATCCCACAAATGTATCCTTTCTTTATGAGGGGTCTAGCTTAGATCTCTTTTCTTTAGGTACATGAAGATATACTGGACACCTGAATATCCAAAAGTTTCCTACCTCAGGATTCACTGTGGTGAAGGCCTCTTCGAGAGTCATGTTCTTCAACATCTGGTGAGGACTCTTGTTCTGACCATATACTGTTTTCATGGATGCTTCTTCCCATAGGATCATAGGTAGATGTGGATCATGTATCATTGCTTTGGTTACTTCAATGATGGTTCTGTTCGTCCTCCTTCTCAAATATTTTTGACTTCCTTTGAGTCAAGTGACTCCCTCTGAAGTCTGAAGGATAAAAATCTTCCTTTTTTGTTAACCTGCCTGGAACAAGAAAACAAACGAAAAGAAACAAGACAAGAATATCTCCTAGAGGAGAAGAATGAGTACATATCTAGAGTCATGTTGACCTTGCTCCAGGTCACATGAGGAAGCTATAACAAAGGTTGCAAAAGGAAACGTCCTAAAGGAGAGATCATAAATGAAGCAATCATCAGTGGAAAAGAAGAAGGTGGGTCACTCAGAAGCTACCATGACCCACGCTATTGAAGAATCCATGTGAACTCTAGAAGATTAGCTCACATCAACTACAAGGCGCTACCACACATATGCAAAGCTGTCACAGGTTTACCAGAACTGAAAGGTGATCATGAAGGTGTATGCGATGGATGTGTGGAAGGGAAGAACATCAAGAACCCGTTTCCGAAGAGGGACAACAAGGCAGAAGGAGTCCTAGAACTCATTCATTCAGATGTATGTGGCCCAATGCCATCATCCTCCATTAATGGGTATGTATACTATGTATCATTCATTAATGATTATTCTCATAAAAGACCTGGATATATTTGAAGTGTTCAACAAGATCAAGGAATTCAAAGCCTTGATAAGAGAATCTCTCCGAAAGAAAGATTAAGATACTCAGGTCAGATAATGGAGGAGAATATACCTCAGAAGAGCTCATGAACTTATGCAAAGATGTTGGGATCAAGATCCCCAACAAAACGGTGTAGCTGAACAAAAGAACAGAACCATGCTGGAAGCTATGAAGACTATGATCAAGATCTTCCTATGTGCTTATGGGCAGAAGCAACTATGGCAGCTGTTTATGTGTAGAACCGATTGCCCCATAGTGCACTTGGGCTCAAGACACCAGAAGAGATGTTCACCGGAAAGAATCCAGAGGTAAGCCATCTCAAAATATTTGGTTGTCT
>ML806973.1:301280-319962 GCA_009831015.1 Picea engelmannii | reverse complement strand
GTGCAGGACAGTCATTTCCTTAGGAAAAGGTCTGGATAGTCATTCCCTAGGGTAGATTCATTCTCTCCAAGTTGCACTTTTTTTAGTGCCAGAGGAATGGCCCAGATAGGTGAATGGTCCAGGTTCAACAATCAAGGATGGGCATTTCCTGGGGCAGATTCATTCTCTCCAGGTTGCACTTTGTTTAGTGCCAGAGGAATGTCCCAGATAGGTGAATGGTCTAGGCTCAGAAATCGAGGACAATTATTCTTCCTTGCTTGAGAAGAATAGTCCAGCTAGCTCATCATTGATGTTTTACCTTCCGAGGGAAGATTCTCTTCCAGATCTCACAGATGTGAGTGGAAGAATGGCCCAAATGATTCAGTTTATATCATAAAAATGTTTTATGTGCAGGTTGACATCAGATGATATGATTATTATGGAGATTGTATGTCTCTAGACAGTAGATGTATGCTATTGTGGTGGATGTGTTCCACTGATTGTGACTATATGTCATTGATCAAGTATATGTGTGCTACTTGGTGTGGTAATGTACCACTGGATTGTAGTTGTGTACTACTATGGATAGACACAGTTGTGTTATATTGAATGACATTGTTCTGATTGCCTTGAAGACTATCAGTAGTGTTGGAAATGATTATCATCTAGATAGATGATCAATGGATAGATATTTCCCAGATAGAAAATGGTCCACGACATTTATTCTTCTAGGACATATGTCTGGATTAGAAGAATGGTTCTTGTGTCACTCTGTGGAGTGAGTGACTTATCCAGCATCATGTCTAATTACTTAGATGGAGTATGGTTTTAAGAGATGATGCATTTGATGACACTGATAGTGATGATGGTGCTCATGATATAATCATGAGACAATCTATACGACTATGTTGATGCTACCAGGCGAATGGTATCTTTTTGCTCAAGACTATTACCTTCAATACCTCCGTAGCTAGGAGGGAGTGTTGATATTATGCTTGTTGTGGGAGGTATTTACCTCCATGTGTAAACTTGACGAGAATAGAATATTCTGGGAAGCAAGAAGAAACCCTAATTAATTGGTTAATAACCCTAGAAGACAAGTCAGCTCAAGAGAATGACTTGTATTAGGTTATTATCCTCCAAGAGAAGAAGTCAGCTAAAGGAAATGTTATATACTAAAGAATTAGTAACCAGAATGAGAATTTCGCCCAGGTAGTCTGCCAGAATTAGTATAAATACAGGAGGCCAGTCTTCATTTTGGCCAGTATTCTCATAACTGCAGAAGCAACACTTGTGCTCACTGCAGTTAGCCAGTTTGTGCGCACGTTTGGAGAGTTGTTGTTGCAGCTGCTGCAACTAGCAGATTTCGGTTTTGGCTTGGACTATCTCTTGGTTATGGTTTGGACTCTCTAATCATCTCTTGTTACTCTTGCTTGGTGCGTTATCCTTGGAGAAAGGGTGTGCCACCTTTGTTTGGCTATCTATCCTAGGGTTTTCTTTCAGAATGATTCTTTGTCAAGGTTAAGGTGCTCAGGGGTGGATTCGGCCTATGGTTGGGTGACAATATTTCTATATTGTCCATGGTTAAATGAGCACATCCATTATATTCTAACAACCTGAGTAGGGATATGCTAATTAACATTGATAATAAGACTTGATCGTGGATAGTTGAAGGTGGCAGGGTTCTGTCAAGGGTAGTTGAAGCCCGAAAGGTGGATGACCTGACGTTCGTGACACTGCCTCTAAGCATGGGAAGTTGGAACCTCGGGCACTGATGATGGTTGATTATATAATGGTTAATACCTTTGTGGGCTTAAAGTAATCTGATAGAATCAGGTATTATCCTTGGCAGTGTAATTATTGCTTTATATTAAACTCGAAGTATATAACTCCTCATGACCATAGGAAAGGTGAGATGAGTAAAGTCTTATAGAAGTTGAGGCAAGAAAGTTTTCTTGCCAGCTGCTATAGTATAAAAGGGACAGTGACCCTGGTTGGTCATTTCTATAAAGAGAAGGCAACACCATTATGAGTTATAATTGTGAGATTAGTCATGTAAGCGACTGTAATCTCTAACTAAAGAACACTAATTATAAAATTAAGATAGTATGATGAATACTTAGTTGTGTGTGTATGCTTGAGTGCATGGATCTAATGCATTGAGAAGCTTCTTGATATGAAGCCTAATATTAATACTAGTTAGATACAAATGATATCAAATGTGTGAGTGATGCCCATGTATGATGTAAAAGTATAAGTATATTAAAGGCCCAATATAGTTTCCCTGATGAGTGAAATGTGAGGCAAGCTTAGCACTTGCCAAGATTGAGTGAATAGTAGAAGAATACCATGGTTGCATGGTTGACTCCATTTTGAAGGGTCATGAAAGTTATGTTTTGCAGGATAGCTTAAGGGGAATGTGTTGCATTCCCTCAAGAAAGATTAGTGTAAATAGAATAAAAAGTGGACGAGCAAGGATGCCCTGTTGTCATAATAAGAGTCAATTGATTATGCCTTGAAGGTCACATGAGAACAATTGTAAAAAATCATGAGTTGATTGATTGTAAAGTAGAGATGTATGTAGGCTATGAATTATACCTATGGAAGCTACACACAAGTTGATGATTATGAATATGGTTAAGTACATCATGGAAGTAAGTTAACAAACCATAATATGTATGGATACATAATTTGGGTACCTGACCAAGACACACGTTTATATTTCCTAAGGAATATTTGGTAATCAACTAAAGCTAACTCAAGGTTGAATCCATCACAGGTAGTGGTAGACATGTAGTAAATAAGTTGCATGCGGTGGGAGTTCCCTGCGAAGAAGCTGTGTAAGGACTCTGTCAAAAGAAGAGAATCACAACCCTAATAATTGTTGAAGGTTAGGCATGGGCTGCAAAGCCTGTCTATATATAAGAATCTTGGATTACATTTTGAAATCATCATGTAATGAATAGAAGACTAATGAATGGATATAAGAGTATGTTTGATTGAATAGGCTTGGTTAAATCCATGTTAAGAAAAGGCAGTGAATCCTTTAGATATAACTCAGCTAGGTTGAAAAGTCTCGGGCAGTGTAGAAAGAATTGGAAGAAGGGGAGATTCCCTAACTCCCTTCTTGCTATGTGTTATGTTTCCTCTGGAATGAGAAAGTTGATTTACTGATGAAAGTAAATGTTTTGACATCATAGTGATGATGATTGTATTATTGCGGGAACAGTTGAGAACTGTTTGTATTGCATTCATGGAGACCCTTGAAGATAATGTGATGAAGTGCATAAAGATATACTAAGACATTTTGAAGAAGTTGTGAATTTGGATGTTATGATACATGCAATTTAATTGATATTACAACTAATGATGCATGTTGTGTATAGAAAGGAATTGGAAATGTTGAGGAAGACGGTTACCAATGATGGGAAACCTCAAGTAGAGGATAACCATGGAAAGGTTGCGGTCGAAATATTGTTGACAGGACTGTAAGAACCCCCCTAAAAGCACTGTTGATGGGGTAAAAAACAGAAAGAGGGTGCTAGCAGCCAAGAACAAGTATCAAAATATTGGGAAGAATATTTTCTGAAATATTTTATTGTCTAATGTTAAGAACGAAACTTTAAAAGCGCAGTTGTATGCCATGGATAGACAAGTAGGGTATGATTCAGAAGGGAGAACCCAAGTGATGGAGGTGTGAACCTCTGGCAGTGAAGAATAATTGTATGATGCAATAAAATTTGAACCAAATGATCTTTGTTGACAAAAAAAAAGGGTCAAAAACCTTTACTAAGAAATCCTATAAATCTCTTCGATCAACTACAGATCGAGATCGTGAAGATCACAAAAGAAAATACTGATCGAATCAGGTTAATCGAGAACCTGACAGAGGAGATGAATGTGAGTCATTCATCATAAGTAAACCAATCTCAGTCCTCGGATCGATTTCAAGATCCACTAGAGTTAACGGATCAAACGCCAGTCGTTCGATAAGATTGACGACCTGCATTCATTGCAGGTATTGAATAGGCACACGAGTTAACGATGGATTTTGTGCCTGTAATTTAAATTCAATACAGTTTTGTTTTGATTTTGGGGTCCGATCGTAGATCAGATGACCTGCATATATTCCGGAGATCGAAAGGAGAACTAAACCACAGACTAGTTGAGATTCCATAATCCCTTGCAGCCATTAGATCTAGGGGAAGACAGATCTTCACCGTCGATTTACGGACAAGGGGTTTAGACAAGATCAGAGCACCCGGACATGGGAGTTGAAAAGGTAGCGCTTGAAAATAATAGAGCTAATGTCACAGCTCTCGATTGCATGGAAAGAAAAACGGAGTCCTCCAGGCCAGTCAAGGAAGGTAGATTTTAGCACTCTATGTTAGACTGTGGTCGCGGGGACTAGCTCTATGGGAATAAAGGTGCTCATCGTTAGCACGTTGCATGGAATGCATTGAGGGAATGCATGTTGCATAAGAGGGAAGACAATGGAATTTTCAGTAAGGAAGGAGGACCTTCCAATGTTTTACTTACATTATGTAAGCGTGGAAGGAAAACAAATTGGGTGGCCATAAGTGTTGGCACCCTTGTTATTAATGAAGGAATAATTCTTAAAGGCATTCATGTGAAACTTTTGAGTTTCATGTGTACTGATTTGGGATCGTGATTGGCCTATAGCAGGAAGCATGGTCCTACTGTAAGAGTGAATGAAAATGAATAAGCCATGTGGTGAAGAGGTTGGTTAAATTCTAACACACCATGGCCAAGAACCTATCATAAAGTGTGAAAAACTTGAAATCAATGAAAGAGTGCATTGGGTATGAATGTGGTCATGAATACTGGCACATTTGTTAAATCCTTTAAAATGTTGAATTACGTTTTGAAAGGTTTGGTATGTTGAAATGAGGCATAGAAAAGGAATGGGATTCCCTTTTCATGTTTATACAGATGTGATTAAATGTTAGTATGAATGGTTTTGAATATATATATATATATATATATATATATATATATATATATATATATATATATATATATATATATATATATATATATATATATATATATGCATGAGAGACTAATAGTTTGTTTGGCTATGGAAAGAATTAATTGGAGGAAGAAAAGGGTCATGGATATGGCAGTGATGTAAGCCCATAAAGAAGACCAATTTCCTGTTGAGCCAAACTGCAAGGAATGGTATTTTCCTTTTCGAGAAAGTGAATTTGATTGTTAGTATCCACAACTCTGAAATTGTTTGTGACGACATTATAAAGATATAACAAAATATATGTGCATGGGAAACTAACAATATGTTTGGTTGATTGAAGTTGAAAGTGCAGGAAGTAAAGGGGTCTTGGATATGGCAGCGTTGTGAGCCCATAAGGAAGACCAATTACCTACTGAGTCAAACCACTATGGGAAGAAAAGTCCCATAATTATGAATCTAGTTCATGTGCATAACAAATATGAAAACAAAATGTGGAATTTGGAAAATCTGTGGGTGACAGATTTACAAGAAAATTTTGAATTTAAAATTTATAATGATGTCTCATGAATTTTTGTATACCTGTGATACAGGTGAGAAGGAGAGTAACCTCNGTGATATATATATATATATATATATATATATATATATATATATATATATGGATGCATGAGAGACTAATAGTTTGTTTGGCTATGGAAAGAATTAATTGCAAGAAGAAAAGGGTCATGGATATGGCAGTGATGTAAGCCCATAAAGAAGACCAATTGTTTGTTGAGCCAAACTGCAAGGAATGGTATTTTCCTTTTCGAGAAAGTGAATTTGATTGTTGGTATCCACAACTCTGAAATTGTTTGTGACGACATTATAAAGATATAACAAAATATATGTGCATGGGAAACTAACAATTTGTTTGGCTAATTGAAGTTGAAAGTGCAGGAAGTAAAGGGGTCTTGGATATGGCAGCGTTGTGAGGCCATAAGGAAGACCAATTACATGTTGAGTCAAACCACTATCGGAAGAAAAGTCCCATAATTATGAATCTTGTTCCTGTGCATAACAAATATGAAAACAAAATGTGGAATTTGGAAAATCTATGGGTGACAGATTTACAAGAAAATTTTGAATTTAAAATTTATAATGATGTCTCATGAATTTTTGTATACCTGTGATACAGGTGAGAAGGAGAGTAACCTCCGTCCCTATATATTACGATGTCAGGAGAAGGAGAGTAACCTTCTTCCCTATATATTACTGTGTCGGGAGAAGGAGAGTAACCTTTGTCCCTAACTTTCATTGAGCCGGAAGAAAAGATCTGTCCAAAAAAGACAAATGATGAAAAAACAAATGGCTATTGTTGAGCCATGAGAACCCCATGATAATCAATGATCGCCTAGAATATGTTGTGTTGAGATAACACAAGTTAGAGGGATGCCTCGACAGATAAATTCTAAGGGACACCTCGACTGTAAGGCTTGATAAAGTCTCTGGAATTCTTCCTGTGCGAGAAAACCTTGGCAAGGCAAGATGGATCACCCGAGGAACTGTATAGCAGTGAATGGGATGTCTGATCCTGGGCCTGGAGGGTGAGTGACTGCAAGGAAGAGGATACCATGATATTTATTGTAAACTATTTGGATCATGCACATGATGAGTAGTTCTTCCTGTGTGATAAAACCTTGGCAAGGAAAGATGGATCACCCGAGGGACTGTATAACAATGAAGGGGATGCTTGATCCTAGGCCTGGAGGGTGAGTGACCGCAAGGAAGAGAATACCTTGATAGTTCTTGTAAAATAATGGGATCATACACACAATGGATATGACAAGTAAAAACAATGAGCATGGATAACAAGACAACCATGTGGATACAAATCCACAATCTGCATTGATAATTATTGTGTTAAGATTAGAAAATTGTTCCTAGAAATTTTTATACAATGTTATAACATGAGACTATGATTAATGCGCTTGTTGTCCTAGAATTTATGGAAGCAGGTGACAAAGATTAAGGGTTCGAAAAAGGACCTGACCAAGAAATAAGGATCAAGATTTCTGAAATAGATTAATGAGAAAGGCATGACAGGTGTTTTTGAGAAAGAACACCAAGGATAATGTTCCTTTAAGGGGGAGGGAATTGTAACACCATGTTTCCGAAGTCTCGAAGAACTTGGTAGTTGGGCCCCAAGTTATCGCCCAACGTCTCAATCGAAGGATCCTAGAGGGAGGAGCTAGCGCCTAGAGGATTCTTCAATCGGGTAATCGGAAATCGAGAGTATCGGGTTTGGCCCATAGAAAAATACCCGAGGTCTGAGGTCGTGAAGGGCCTTTTGGATAGGCGCATGGTCACAGTTGTTGGTCACGTGGAGGAAGCTTTCACCTGGTTCTAGTTCGCATGGGTGAAGTCTCGCAAAGACTCATTGATCGATTTCTTAGAGATTCCAGTAGGGAACCGAAGAGCTGCTTCAACTCGGGAATTTTGAAGGTCCATTAACTAGGATTAGAGACCATGGATGGAGGATTCGACTAATTGAGGAAAAAAAAAAAAAATTATTTATGCCCCATCGTGGGTGTGTTACAGGTTGGTGTTGATGTTGATCCTTCCTAGTGTTGCATAGTGTATATTCATTGGCACACACATAGTGTTGTTTTATGGCGCACATGCAACTTCCCCAAAACCTTGGGTTCCAACACCACACATTATATTAATGTAAGACAAGTATTTTTTATTTTGGTACCTATGTGTTGCATGTATTATATTTTGGTTTGGGCTACTACAAGTGTTTTTCTTGAATCCATGGTTATAGGGTACGAAATCTTGGTCGTCGCCTTCTTTTCTCCAGTTGTGGTGATCCAAGGACATGTAATATGTTCTCTTAAATCATATCTCTTTTGTTGGTGGTATCTTCAGTTGGGATGAAACTTGGGATTCTTTGGAAAAGCAATTATAGTCTAATTGTCACAACAAATACACATGGTTCCATGCTCAAGTACAAAATATTTATATAAATATTGCAACCAAATGAATTCCTTGGACCTATGAAGCTACAATGTACTATGCTTGCATACTATAAAGGGAAATCATTTTTTTCCTCTTAATCTTCCAACTCACGACTCCTTCAAACCATGTAAATATATAATCACTATTGGACTTTTCATTGTCCACATCACCTATTGATTCAACACCAACAAACCCATGCATCTTAAGCTTCTTGCTTCCATCTCCTTGATAGAAAATAACACAATCATTGATGCCCCATAGGTATCTAAAGATCCTTTTGACAACTAGTGTTCAATCATCTTCTCTAGATTTTCCAATGCATGTACCTACTTACAAATCCCACTACATGTGCAATAATATGGTATTGTGCACATTATTTCATACATAAGGCTACCAACTCACTAGCATATGACAATTTTTCCATCGTGTCTTCCTATTGTTTGTTATTAAGACTCATTTTACTTGACAAACCCACTCCCACTTTATATGGAGTGAATTTTGGTTTATGTTTATCCATCATAAAGAGCTCAAGTATGTTTTTGTCATATTTTCTTTGGCTAATATAAAACTTCCTATTTTTATGGCCAATTCCCAAAAAATAGTGCAACTCACCTAAGTCCTTCATTTCAAACTCACATAATAGTTCTTACGAACCCATGTCCTAGAACATATTTTTCAAACCGTCAATACCATTGTCTTGGGGAATACAATGATCTATTCAACTAGCACACCTTGTCTTTTCTCTCTCTTTTACCAAAAGTCCTTCTAGTTGCTTCATGAAGATTTGTTTTTTAATCTCGCCATGAAGAAATTATGTCTTCACATCCATTTTATTCAATTCCAAATCATAAGTAGTTTCTAATACCAACAACAACCTAATAGAGGCCATATTGGACACTAGAGATAAGGTCTCCTCACAATCAACACCCTCTACTTGAGTATATCCTTTTGCTACCAAATGAGTGTTATATTGCTCCATAGAACCATCTATATTATACTTCTTCTTGAACACCCATTTGCATCCAACCACCTTCCTTCCTTTAGGAAAAACCTACAAATGCCAAGTCTAGTTATGTTCCAAGGCCTTCATTTCTTCCTCCATGGATTTCTTCTAGTGAGGAGTTTCTTCACCATTAAGAGCCTCTTTGACATTTTGTTATCTCATCACCCATGGAAGATAAAGAAAAAAAACTAAAATTAGTTGGTTCATAACCATACATATCAAGTCTCATTAGCTCACAAAGGCTCCTCCTCAAATTCTAACCTTGATCAAGTCGATCATGTTCAAGATGCATATTTTCATTCGATCCTAATGGAAATTTTTATTTCTGATAATTTTCATCTCATTCCTCATGAATTTCCACATCTTACCCTATGACAAATATTCAAATTGATCTTTCTCTCCAAATTGAAAATCCAAAATTATGACATGTTGTACATTTTCTACCAATAAAAATTCATGCCAGTCTTCACAATATTTCTCCTCCTTAAAGATCCCATTTTGAATGTGGGTATGTTGATGCTTAGATGAAATCTTGAACTTGTAATCCTTGACTCCTTATGTATATCCAAGAAAGATGCACTTGATTGATTTAGTTGTTAAGACTTTTGTTATTCACCTTAGGTACATGCATCTAAGCCTCATCTAAAATCCTTGAGATGCGAATACTCCCAGCCTCTTCCAGTTTCTTGTCACCCAAAATTTCACTATGCAATCTACTAGTCAAATAGTTTTTTGTAGAAATCACTTCAGCCCAAAATATTTTTCTCAAACTAGCATCGACTTGCATGCTTTGTGCTTTCTACATCAAGGTTTGATTCAACCTCTCAAAAACAATGTTTTTCTCAGGAGTATGTGGGGTGGTCTTCTACCTTGCAATATTGTGAAATTTGCAAAAAAAACTCAAACTCATTGGAAAAATACTCACAACAATTGTCACTTCTCAAATCCTTAACACCCTCTTCCTGCTTTACCTTTCAACCAAGACAACAAAGGTATTAAAAACTTCAAGCAAATCACTTCTCTTATTCATGAAGTAAAATCATGATTTCCATGATAAGTCAACAATGAAAGCAATAAAATAGTGAGATCCCAATGGAGACCCCATCCATAAGCCCGCATATATCAGAATGCACCAACTCAAGCACCTCTTCAACTTTGTTATTACTCAAAGGAAATTGAATTGTATCTTGATTTTCAAGAACACATGCCTCAAAAAATTCAGAAGAGTCCTTTAGATTATCAATTCCATGTAAAACATTCTTAGCACAAAACTCTCATAGGTCCTTTTAACCAACATGTCCCATCCAATGATGCCACAACACGGTGTTCAATGTCTTCAATGTTGTCACTAATTTGTCATTTTTCATTGACACTACATTGCCACTACCCATGACTTGAGTAGTCACATCCAACTTGTACAAAGTTATAAGTCGAACACCCTTGGCCAAAACCATAGCCCCTTGAACCAATCTACGACCTCCTTTTAGTGAAAATTGTATCAATACCCTCATCTACCATTTGGATCACTAAAAGTAGGTTTCATTTCAATCTCAACACATGCCACACATTGGGAATCCGCTTCATATATCCATCTTTGGATATTGGAATTGTACACTACTATGTCTGCCAATTTCATAACTAAAATTATATCTAAGAAATATTTTTCTTCCATGTGATTCTTCATAATCCATAAACCACTCCCTATGAGAACTTATGTGGAAGGAAGCTCCCAAATTGATCAACCATACCTCCTCATGGGCATTGGTCAACAAAAATGTTGAATAGAGATACATGATATCATCACAACTAGAAATCCCAACAATCAAATCCTCCTTATTTGCTTCTTTCCCCTTCATAGGATCAACCTTATATTTTCTCTTCTTGTGCCCTCTTTGATGGCACCTCCAGTGAGTCAACTCTTGTTGGTTCCTACCTTATGTTAGGATATTTAGACACTTAGGAGTTAGTTAAGATCTATTTGGTCTAATGTGTCGTTAGGTAAAAGTGTGTTTCTTAGTGTGTTTCTTTAGTATGCATTAGTATGCATTTGTAGTTAGGAAATACGAACGTCATGATATGTTTTCGACATTGAGTGATCCGACGGTTCATATTCTCCTTAATCTTAACGACCATTGATTTGTGGCTTAACACCCGATTGGTCCATGATCTCTATTTAAAGAGCATGGAGGGTCATTTTCCAATGACCAATTGTGAGAAACTCTCTTGTAAAATCTCTCTATAATCTTTTTCTTTTGCATTAATAAACTTCTCCAAGTGGTCACGTTGTTGGGGTCGTGGATTTTTCCTCGTAGGGGTTTTACCACATCAAAACATCAGTGCGTTGATCTTTGATCTGGTTGTGTGAGTGGTTACTGACGGTGTTCGTCCTCTGTTGGAATACCTGTGTTGTTGAACACTTTAGATCTATATTTCCTCCCACTAGACTCTCTCATAATTTTAGTCCTTAGAGTGACCCATAGTCACCAATGTTTCTGAATTAATGTTTATTTCAAAAGTTCTTCTCCCTGTTTCATCCTATAGCAACTAACCCAAAATCTCATCCAACTTGAGATTTTGTTTCTAGCTCCATTGATTTCCACTATCAAATTCTCCCAAGAATACGAAATACTACAAAGCAAGCGATGCATCACTTGTTGTCCTTTACTTTATCATTGATGGACTTGAACTGATTAAGCAAGGCAAGGGCTTGATCCTAGCTTAGAATGAACGCTATCTTCTTTCTTCTTTCATGATAGGAAGGAAAAGGATGTCTATGACTTATCGAAGGATTGGTGTGAACACTCTAATTTCTCTAGTGCTAATTCGCAATTGCATGGATTGAAGGCATTAAGGGGATTTGTAGTCCTATTACCATCCTTCATCTTTAGAGCATATAGCTTCTTCTATGGGAATATCAAATTCATAAGTGATTTAGCCTCATACAACAATCCATGCTTATCCCAAAGCTTCTTTGTTGTAGTTTCCCCTAATGCATTTGTTAACATGGATTGGATAGAATAAGGCCAATTAAGGAAATGGTCTTATCAATCATCTTGTCCCAATCCTCTTGCTTCACAGCATTAGACTTTGTGTCCTTCATGACAACTTCCTTTGACTCTCTTTCAGTTAGCAAATATTTCATCTTCAACTTCCAAAAATTGAAGCTCTAGCAATTGAATTTCCAAATCTCCAAATGTTTAGATGCCAATTATCCTACCACAAATATGTCCCTACCCGATCTCACTGAAGTTGGCTACCTAAAAAAGAATAACTTCTACATCAACAAAAAACTATCTAGTTTGAGCTCATTTACCTAGACAATCAGATTTGTCTAGTTTTCTAATCAAGACCTCAAAAACAAGGCCTCAATAACCCTAGATTCCATGAACTGAGCTTCCTCAACTTGGCGACAAAGAGGTCCCCTTGAAGCCAACAACCACCCTGATACCAATTGTTAAACCTAAAGAGAAACTTGCATCAAATGGAGAAGAAACTACAACATAAATATATTCAACATAAACATGGAAATCAAAATAATAGAACAACCATAACAAAGAAACACACAAATTAACTATGAACTTTTTTCTCACCAAAGATAAATGATTATCCACGATATTGTTTTCTTTTCTTTTATAAAAAATATACAAACATAAAATCAATAACGCTCCTAAAATCAATAATGCAATTGAGAAGTAAGTATACTTCTAATATGGATGAATGCAATCCAAAAATTTCTTTGCACATTCCACTTACAAATAAAAACTGCAAATTACACAAATAATGTAACTCACAATATCCCAACAAATTCCTCGTTATCACCATTTTGTAGTTCAATTTGTATCATATTTACACATTGTTTTTAGCACTACTCATCATGATCACCTTGACCACATTTCTTGTTTCTTCTTTGGAGGGATAGTCTCGTGTCAAGTCTCCCAAACCATTACAGATATATTAGTGTATCATATGTCTTCCTTTAACGTCAAAAAATTAGTGTACCATATGTCTTCCTTTAACGTCATATTTAGTTTTTTGTTTTGGTTATCCATTATTTGTTTAAGTGATTCATTTGATCAGTGTTGTTTTTTAATTTGTTTTCAAGATCAAGGTTGGATTATGATATAATTAAGTTTAATTTCATTGTAGATTATGATATAATTAAGTTTAATTTAATTGTAATGTAGAAGTAATGTTTCTATAAATTTTTATAATTTAATTTATTTTATTTATAAGAGTTTTGAAATGTTCAATATTTCAAGTGGACATTCTATCCATCAACAATGATAAAAAATCTCAACCATTTTTTTAATTTTTATATATATATATATATATATATATATATATATATTGATTGATAAAAGTGTTGGATAAATAATTTGTAAGAAGTTTTGAAAGGTTCAACATTTCAACAAGTAAACATTTCACTCATCAATTTTATCGACCATTATTACTAACTATAAAACCTATATACTTTAATTTATTTAAATTTAATTATTTAATATATATATATATATATATATATATATAAATTGTCAATAATATATATAAAATAACTAAACACCATATTTTTATATATTATCCTATAAATGTATAATTGATTATATATTCAATGTATAGTGATTTAGTTGGGAGTACGAGAAGTGAGAGTAAGTCGGTGCAGTTGGCTGAAAGACGAAGCAATCGTTTAAGTGTTAATATATCTGGAAATCTAAACTCCTCACGCAACCGAACATTCTGTATTCCACATTTCTTTATAAAAGCGTATTAATATATGTGGAAAATCTAAAGTCCGAACACCACTTGTCATTAGCGGATTTTAACAACATTTAATTGAATTGAATTGAAGGGCTACTTCCAACGCGACTAGAGGGAAAGTTGGGCGAATTACATAAAGAGTTTGAGGTCCGTAGACTTACCCGCTAATTGGGGTGTTACACACGCCAATTGCTTCAAATGTATAATAGTGATTTGGGTTGTTGACTTTCGTTGACCTCAACGTCCAGGTTGGTACTCTCAATTTCGAAAATTAGCCCATCTCTCTCCCTTTATAATTATATGTTCTTTTGATTAAACATAAAAACACATATGCCCCACTTCACCATGGAAAATGGGTGCTCTTTATTAGTCCCTGCCTAAAGGCAGCAGGGACTATAGTAAACGACTGAGAGTTTTTTCAATAATCTGCATGTAAATCAAAGTGTTTTAACCTAAAGTTTTGCTCTTATATTTCATTAAACACCATTTTTATACCTATCTAACACTTTTCATTAACCAATCATAGAATTTGAGTTCTTATTTGGCCTCTTTTTGAGTCCAAAAACGATTAAACTTAGGAAACAAAGTATCTATCCACTATGTAATGTAAGAAGGTGAATTCATACTAGACTTTAAGTGAAGCATTAATCTTAAACATTAAATGCTTCATCTTTGAAAAGGTATATTGTTACTCAATTTAAACTTCATCATCATTCAGCATGGTAATGTTGTTTCCATATATGCTTTGTTGTTCTTTTATTTTCTTGTCACGATGTGCCTACTTGCCTCTTCTATGTTTTTCTTGCCATGACCTGCCTTCGTCTTCTAGGAATGTCCTTTTCCACTCAGCTTCTCTCCTAACAAAGGGCGCAGTTTCTATTTTATCAAGCAAGCAATTCTTGCATTTTCATGCTCCCTTTACACTTGCTAGTATAGCTTACTCTGCTAGTATGGTTGGTGAAAAGGGGAGAAATCCAGAAATGTTGCCTTCAGGCCAAAAGCGATCATGATATTCAACAACAAGGCAGTTATTTAATCTTTTATCGAACTATTTCCATGTCTTTTCTACTGTCTCGTGTGTCTGATCTCTTTCCTGTGAAAAGAAAGCAATCAGAAGAATACAATTATGCCCATTTCTTGCCTATTAAAACAAAGAAGATGAGGTATGCTTTAAGATGTGTTTTTCTGAAATTGTATGCATACTTGGAATAACAAATGGCTAAGTTCTGTAAAACATTAAGAAATAACAACTATATGAGGTGAACATTGTAATGTTTTCATATAAAATATACGAACCAAATTATATGCAGCTTCTACACTAAAAATAGGAACCAAATTAGATGCAACACCAAATTAGATGCAACTTCTACACTACCTATTGTATATTCTAGCTTCCATAAATTGTGAATGCGGCATGTCCTTTAGAAAACATTGTTGATGTATGTTATGATGCTAGAAATGGCACATTTGTATCAAATAAATTTGTATTAGGGAACTTTGTGAATAGTTGGTAGTCATTGAAGTTATTGTTGTGTAAGTGAAAAAGCTTAAAAATCGGTATCCTACAGGTATCAACTCCACTCCTCCATGGAGTGGGAAAGGAGGCATACCACAGAGCCTGTCATGGTCAATGAGACTGACCAGGTCTCTAGAGGCCTAGCACCCAAGCATTCACTAACGATCCACTCAACTGATTGAATGGGAATGAGCCTACACCTGGGACTGGCTTGCACAATGCTCTACCTGGGACTGTACTATCCCAGTAACTATATCGTACAGGGAGAAATTAAACTGCAATTGAAGCTTCCTTCCTTTTAGTTTTAACTTGATATTTTTAATGACTAAATGACTTAGGAATATAAAGAAAGAATTACAATATTGTAGCTTAGGAAATCTTGATTCATCTATACTACTTGGTTGAGTTATATGAAGTCCCATGACATCCCATTTCAATCTATTTTGAATCTAATTTCAAATACAAGCTTCTCAAATATAGGAAGGGAAAACTAGACTCTCCCATCATGGGTGAGGAAGCGTGGAAAAATACAAAATACCTCCATGAATGAATCTACACATGCCCTGTCTACGATGTTCCTATAGAAAGAAGAAAAAACCAGCAACAAACCCAAAACTAGCAGCAAAGACAAAAGAAGTAGAGTTTGTTGATTACACAGTTCTTACATGTGAATACATTGTTGCCGAGCTTGCTTGATTGCCTCCTAATAAACCCTTCTTACACTTGGACTAGTGTGGTTCATACTAACTTTGACTGAGGAGATTTGATCCGGCTATAGATATAAATCTAATGTGCCTTCCTCCTACCCATACCATCACACCGTGAGGGAGGGGGATAAACAATTTGAAGAGTAATACCAACTTTGGTTCTAGATCCCCTTTCTCCTCCTACGCCCGCCCTTCATCTTAGTAACTATTTCATTTTGGCTATGGATGGTCCTAGATGTGCCCATTGATCCCTCTATTGTATTTTCTCCCCTTTTCTCTCCTCTACCTATACTTAATCATTGGATTTCCTGAACATTTCATATTCTTCAATATGTTGATGACAAAACCCCCCAGTAAGTGTCGGGTTCTTTAAATAGTCTCTTAAAACATGGAGAGGATCGTGTATTTTGAGTGATTATTTAAAGAAGCCATACAGATCTAATATTAGAGCTATAGATTTAGCATGGTTGAAAACCATAAGCTCATAAAAGTAAATGAGGATAGGGAAAGACTAGCACGATTTTTTTTTTTTAGCAATAATGTTGTGTCCAACCTACAAGATTGTGGATGGACCTTGAAGTAGTCAGGAGACTTAGATTCAGATGCTCTGGTGCTATCTATCAGGTAACCAAGTTTTTTGGAAGGACATATGTTGCCTGAAAGTTTTCCTACATTTAATGAATTCAGTGGGCTAGCTCTTGGGCGGGCCTGAATGACTGAACTGGGGTTAAAGAAGCGAAGGTGAAGGAGAACCTCAATCAAAATCTACTTTCTATCATGTAACCAGGTTTTCTGGAAGTCTGTGTCCTACGTGAAAGTCTTCTTGCACTTAATGAATCCAATGGGTTGGCTCTTGGGTGGGCCTGAATAGTTGAATTTGGGTTAAAGAGTTGAAGGTGAACCCCTATTCATTAGTATACCTACTATGTTCATGTTTATTTCTATTGGTTATATAATGCAATAGATTTATATTTACGTGAAAAATTCCAGACCCCACCCAATTTCAAGTCTCATTGATTTTCAACAAATGTTTAATGCCCAAACCCAGTTTTATGACAACCAATTAAACTCAGCATATAATGAAATTTTCAGAACTGAAACATGAGGATTCTGAACAATATTTAATGCAGAAATAAAACCATATCAACAACACATAACTCAGAAAATTCAACATAGTGATTTTTTCTTTAACAACGACCCTGGAAAAACCCACAAGGGGAAAACCAATGAGAGAGGGAGTTTTTATTATTTTAGAGCTTCAAAGAAAATCTTTTATAGCATATTCATCTTCAGAAATTTATTGACAAACTTATCTCAAAAACCGTGCCAAGTCTTCACACAAAATCTGAGCCAAACTCCTCGAAATTTGTGCCAGAATTTCCTGCACAAAAGTATAGGTCTGCTCCTTGATATTTGTGCCCCTTTTTTGTTGTACGAATGCCTCAAAATCTGTGCCAACAACAACATCAATATTCTTGGCAATAAATGACTATATGACCTCCTTGAAAACTGTGCCAAACGCCTACAAATCACACACAGAAATTATCCTTGATTTTTGAGTAGCAAAACGACTGTATGGACAGTCAAAATCTGTACGGTACGGCCTGTGTCATCTGGTTGTACCTTCCCTCATTTTCTATGCCAAAAAATCAGTCGTACGGACTACTGAAATCCATACTATACAACCTGAATTAAATGTTGTGCCTCTTCCTCAATTTATGTCCCAGTATAAAGTTGTACGGACTGCTAGAATCCGTACTGTATGACCTGCAACAATTGTTGTTCCTTTTCCTTGAAGTGTGAGCTAGTTTGTTGTCTCAAAATGTGTGCCCTAGCTCTGTAAAAATGGCCTCTTTCCTCCAACTCAAATTTTTGCTCTCTTGCTCTCTCAAAAAATGTTTCATCTACCCAAGAATGGGTGCGCCCTCCTACCCTAGTCGACCTCATGAGGGAATCTCAAGAGTCATCTCATCCAACGATTGAGATTAGATGAGATCAACGGTGGATATAAAATCACTTTAGTCACCCACTTTCCCTAAGTCTAAAAAATTCACCTTTTAATTTGTCTCTCACAAATTAAATGACTAGGGTCCACATTAGGCACTTTCTCACCCCTTAGACTCCTAGGTGATGAGAAACACTTTCTTAGGTGCTTTTTAATTATTTTTAACACTCCCTCTTACCGAGGAAAGTGTTACTCACCACTCCAAGCTTGTCCCTGAAAAATACAAACTTGCCTTTTCCCAAGGCTTTAGTGAGTATGTCTCCAACCTGCTCATCTGTAGATATGTATTGTAACACAACTACTCCTCTCTGAACATAATCATGAATGAAGTGATAACAAATTTCAATATGATTAGACCTTTCATGAAATATTGGATTCTTCGAGAGTTTAATGCAACTCTGATTGTCACAGTAAATCAAAGTAGGCCTCAATTGCACACCAACAAATCCCACCAACAACTTGCGGAGCCAAAGAGCCTCACAACTGGCCTTATTGGTAGCCATATACTTAGCCTCTGCAGAACTCAAAGCCACTGACTTTTGCTTTTGACTAAACCAAGATAGAACTGTTGAGCCCAATCTGAAACTGTAATGTCCCCCACCTCTTAGAGAGGTAATGAGGAGACTCAGTGGCCTGGGCACCCCCACTAGGTCATAGTCTCACACTGAAGGGGGGGGAAAGTCAAGAAGTTAAAAGTTATATTTTTAAGTTGACTTAAGAAAGGAAA
>ML806973.1:284600-301230 GCA_009831015.1 Picea engelmannii | reverse complement strand
ACCCGCTAATTGGGGTGTTACACACGCCAATTGCTTCAAATGTATAATAGTGATTTGGGTTGTTGACTTTCGTTGACCTCAACGTCCAGGTTGGTACTCTCAATTTCGAAAATTAGCCCATCTCTCTCCCTTTATAATTATATCTTGTTTTGATTAAACATAAAAACACATATGCCCCACTTCACCATGGAAAATGGGTGCTCTTTATTAGTCCCTGCCTAAAGGCAGCAGGGGCTATAGTAAACGGCTGAGAGTTTTTTCAATAATCTGCATGTAAATCAAAGTGTTTTAACCTAAAGTTTTGCTCTTATATTTCACTAAACAACATTTTTATACCTATCCAACACTTTTCATTAACATCACAGACTTTGAGTTCTTATTTGGCTTCTTTTCGAGGCCAAAAACGATTAAACTTAGGAAAGAAAGTATCTATCCACTATGTAATGTAAGAAGGTGAATTAATACTAGACTTTAAGTTAAGAATTAATCTTAAACATTAAATGTTTCATCTTTGAAAATGTACATTGATGCTCAATTTAAACTTCATCATCATTCAACATGGTAATGTTGTTTCCACATATGCTTTGTTGCTCTTTTATTTTCTTGCCACGACGTGTCTGCTTGCCTCTTCTATGCTTTTCTTGCCACGACCTGCCTTTGTCTTCTAGGAATGTCCTTTTCCACTCAGCTTCTCTCCTAACAAAGGGCGCAGTTTCTATTTTATCAGGCAAGCAATTATTGCATTTTCATGCTCCCTTTACACTTGCTAGTATAGCTTACTCTGCTGCTATGGCTGGTGAAAAGGGGAGAAATCCATAAATGTTGCCTTCAGGCCAAAAGCGATCATGATATTCAACAACAAGGCAGTTATTTATCTTTTATCGAACTATTTCCATGTCTTTTCTACTGTCTCGTGTGTCCGCTCTCTTTCCTGTGAAAAGAAAGCAATCAGAAGAATACAGTGATGCCCATTTCTTGCCTATTAAAACAAAGAAGATGAGGTATGCTTTAAGATGTGTTTTTCTGAAATTGTATGCATACTTGGAATAACAAATGGCTAAGTTCTGTAAAACATTAAGAAATAACAACTAGATGAGGTGAACATTGTAATGTTTTCATATAAAATATAGGAACCAAATTAGATGCAGCTTATACACTAAAAATAGGAACCAAATTAGATGCAGCTTCTACACTACCTATTGTATATTCTAGCTTCCATAAATTATGAATGCGGCATGTCCTTTAGAAAACATTGTTGATGTATGTTATGATGCTAGAAATGGCACATTTGTATCAAATAAATTTGTATTAGGGAACTTTGTGAATAGTTGGTAGTCATTGAAGTTATTGTTTTGTAAGTGAAAAAGCTTAAAAATCGGTATCCTACAAGTATCAACTCCACTCCTCCATGGAGTGGGAAAGGAGGCATACCACAGAGCCTGTTATGGTCAATGAGACTGACCGGGTCTCTAGAGGCCTAGCACCCAAGCATTCACTAACGATCCACTCAACTGATTTAATGGGAATGAGCCTACACCTGGGACTGGCTTGCACAATACTCTACTTGAGACTGTACTATCCCAGTAACTATATCGTACAGGGAGAAATTAAACTGCAATTGAAGCTTCCTTCCTTTTAGTTTTAACTTGATATTTGTAATGACTAAATGACTTAGGAATATAAATAAAGAATTACCATCTTGTAGCTCAGGAAATCTTGATTCATCTATACTACTTGGTTGAGTTATATGAAGTCCCATGACATCCCATTTCAATCTATTTTGAATCTAATTTCAAATACAAGCTTCTCAAATATAGGAAGGAAAAACTAGACTCTCCCATCATGGGTGAGGAAGCGTGGAAAAATACAAAATACCTCCAAGAATGAATCTACACATGCCCTGTCTATGATGTTCCTATAGAAAGAAGAAAGAACCAACAACAAACCCAAAACTAGCAGCAAAGACAAAAGAAGTAGAGTTTGTTGATTACACAGTTCTTACATGTGAATACATTGTTGCCAAGCTTGCTTGATTGCCTCCTAATAAACCCTTCTTACACTTGGACTAGTGTGGTTCGTACTAACTTTGACTAAGGAGATTTGATCCGGCTATAGATATAAATCTAATGTGCCTTCCTCCTACCCATACCATCACACTATGAGGGAGGAGGATAAACAATTTGAAGAGTAATACCAACTCTGGTTATGGATCCCCTTTCTCCTCCTACACCCGCCCTTCATCTTAGTAACTATTTCATTTTGGCTACGAATGGTCATGGATGTCCCCATTGATCCCTCTATTGTATTTTCTCCCCTTTTCTCTCCTCTACCTATACTTAATCATTGGATTTCCTGAACATTTCATATTCTTCAATATGTTGATGACAAAACCCACCAATAAGTGTCGGGTTCTTTAAATAGTCTCTTAAAACATGGAGAGGATCATGTATTTTGAGTGATTATTTAAAGAAGCCATACAGATCTAATATTAAGGCTATAGATTTAGCATGGTTGAAAACCATAAGCTCATAAAAGTAAATGAGGATAGGGAAAGACTACCACGATTTTTTTTTTAGAAATAATGTTGTGTCCAACCTACAAGATTGTGGATGGACCTTGAAGTAGTCAGGAGACTTAGATTCAGATGCCCTGGTGCTATCTATCAGGTAACCAAGTTTTTTGGAAGGACGTATGTTGCCTGAAAGTTTTCCTGCATTTAATGAATTCAGTGGGCTAGCTCTTGGGCGGGCCTGAATGACTAAACTAGGGTTAAAGAAGCAAAGGTGAAGGAGAACCTCAATCAAAATCTACTTTCTATCATGTAACCAGGTTTTCTGGAAGTCTGTGTCCTATGTGAAAGTCTTCTTGCACTTAATGAATCCAATGGGTTGGCTCTTGGGCGGGCTTGAATAGTTGAATTTGGGTTAAAGAGTTGAAGGTGAACCCCTATTCATTAGTATACCTACTATGTTCATGTTTATTTCTATTGGTTATATAATGCAATAGATTTATATTTATGTGAAAAATTCTAGACCCCACCTAGTTTCAAGTCTCATTGATTTTCAGCAAATGTTTAATGCCCAAACCCAGTTTTATGACAACCAATTAAACTCAGCATGTAATGAAATTTTCATAACTGAAACATGAGGATTCTAAACAATATTTAATGCAGAAATAAAACCATATCAACAACACATAACTCAAAAAATTCAACATAGTGATTTTTGCTTTAACAACGACCCTGGAAAAATCCACAAGGGGAAAACCAGTGAGAGAGGGAGTTTTTATTATTTCAGAGCTTCAGAGAAAATATTTTATAGTATATTCATCTTCAGAAATTTATTGACAAACGTATCTCGAAAACCGTGCCAAGTCTTCACACAAAATCTGAGCCAAACTCCTTGAAATTCGTGCCAGAATTTCCTGCACAAAAGTATAGGTCTGCTCCTTGATATTTTTGCCCCTTTTTTGTTGTACGGATGCCTCGAAATCTATGCCAACAACAACATCAATATTCTTGGCAATAAATGACTATATGACTGTTGTAGGAAAATCTCCCTGCGGACAGGTAGATCACCTCTAAGGCTTGACCTTAACCCTAGACAGAAAAATGCTTAACGTGGACACTGATTTCCTTTCAAATCTATCTAAACTAATGCATGAGAAGGGAGGATATCAGAAGTACCTTTCAATCGACGTTTGTCCCTGCACGCTCCGAGTTGCGCTCCAATCCTTTGCTCCTCGCTGAGGTCTGTGGACAAAACAAGATACAACCACTTCCTACTCTATTGACATTAGCTTGAAAACGGATCTATCGCTAAATGATAAGTTCATGTAACATCAAACACAAACTAGAAAGAAACAAGCCAAGCGTGTCATATTAATGAGAATAACGACAGCAATACTTACAAGCATAGATGTGAATGCGACAGCTTCGTCAAGTCCTCTTCGTCTAACCCTTGCCTGAAAGATCCACAACCTGGATAACAGCAGCTTCACTGATCACTCTCCTTTGGCTGACTGTCAGTTTCCTCCAAGATCATAAGTTTCATATGTTCAGTTCTTCCTTCTTTCCACCATCATAGAGCTTGTTTATATAGGTTAGGAGGGGTCTAACATCTTGAGTTATGTTTAGAACCAGTTGGGGACCTTCTCCTTAGATCAGGGATCTTTTGATAAAACCGAGAATTCGAGCACAACTGCCTCCTAATCTCGAATGATCTCCCCCTTATTCTACTCAACGGGCTAACAATTGACCCAGAATAGGGAGCGCTCCCCCAAAAGGGGTATCAGAGCGTTGTAGCGCTCCTGGTGTGCCTTGGGAAAGCGCTAGCGCTCTTAAGATGAGCAGCGCTCCTCCAGAAGGGCCTAAGGGGCATTATAACGCTCCTTGAATCATAGTAGAGGAGCACCAGCGCTTCTGCAGCTATAGTAGAGGAGTGTTCCCCTTCCAAATCAGTGTTTTAGGGTCTCTTTCAGGTGTCAAGAGCTATTTGATTCCAGTAGACCAGTTCTTGATCTTCAAATCAGTCATATGAGGTTTCATAAGTGCCTCCTTAGTGTCGTTATCATGGCATCATGTATGAACATTGTTTGCGACACTAGTGATCAACTTGCGACACTTGCGAAAGTTGCAGGGAAGATGCGACACTTACGACGATCGATAGGGATAATGCGACACTTATCCATCTGAGCAATTTTGACGTGTAACAATGACCTCCTTGAAAACTGTGCCAAACACCTACAAAAAACACACATAAATTATCCTTGACTTATGTGCAGCAAAACGACTATATGGACAGTCAAAATATGTATGGTACGGCCTGTGTCATCTGGTTGTACCTTCCCTCATTTTCTATGCCAAAAACTCAGTCGTACGAACTATTGAAATCCGTACTATACGACCTGAATTAAATGTTGTGCCTCTTCCTCAATTTATGTCCCAGTATAAAGCTGTACGAACTGCTAGAATCTGTATTGTACGGCCTGCAACAATTGTTGTTCCTTTTTCTTGAAGTGTGAGCTAGTTTGTTGCGTCAAAATGTGTGCCCTAGCTCTGTAAAAATGGCCTCTTTCCTCCAACTCAAATTTTTTCTCTCTTGCTCTCTCAAAAAATGTTTCATCTACCCAAGAATGGGTGTGCCCTCCTACCCTAGTCGACCTCATGAGGGAATCTCAAGAGTCATCTCATCCAACGGTTGAGATTAGATGAGATCAACGGTGGATATAAAATCACTTTAGTCACCCACTTTCCCTAAGTCTCAAAAATTCACCTTTTAATTTGTCTCTCGCAAATTAAATGACTAGGGTCCACATTAGGCACTTTCTCACCCCTTAGGCTCCTAGGTGATGAGAAACACTTTCCTAGGTACTTTTTAATTATTTTTAACACTCCCTCTTACCGAGGAAAGTGTTACTCACCACTCCAAGCTTGTCCCTGAAAAATACAAACTTGCCTTTTCCCAAGGCTTTGGTGAGTATGTCTCCAACCTGCTCATCTGTAGATATGTATTTTAACTCAACTGCTCCTCTCTGAACATAATCATGAATGAAGTGATAATGAATCTCAATATGATTAGACCTGTCATGAAATACTGGATTCTCTGAGAGTTTAATGCAACTCTAATTGTCACAGTAAATCAAAGTAGGCCTCAACTGCACACCAACAAATCCCACCAACAACTTGTGGAGCCAAAGAGCCTCACAACTGGCCTTACTGGCAGCCATATACTTAGCCTCTGCAGAACTCAAAGCCACTGAATTTTTCTTTCGACTGAACCAAGACATAATTGTTGAGCCCAATCTGAAACAACACCCTGAAGTACTCTTTTGATCACTGAAACATCCTTCCCAATGTGAATCTATATATCCCACCAGACGAACTCCATCCCCTCTCTGATATTCCAAAACATAATCTACCGTACCACAAATATACCTGAGCACATGTTTTGTTGCCACCCAGTGCCCTCTCCTAGGCTCCACCATGAACTGACTGAGAGTGTTGACAAAAAAACAAACATATGGCTTGGTATTGACCAAATACATCAAAGAACCGATCAACTGACGATATAAAGTGGAATCCACCAACTGTGACTCAGAAGCATGAAGCTTCTTCCATTTGTTAATCATGGGAGTGGTCATGGGCCTACAATCCTCCATCTAGAATCTCCTCAGAATGTCACACACATACTTTCCATGTCCCAGGAAGATGTGTATAGGATCCTGCCAAACCTCCAATCCAAAAAAACAGTGCATCAATCCAATATCAGTCATCTCAAACTCTGAAGCAAGGCTCTCCTTGCAACTAGTGATGAGTCTCTCTGCCCCTGTAATGAAAATATCATCCACATATAGCAAGAGTATGAGAGGATCCTCTCCAACCACAATGAAGTATAGGTTGGGATCTGCCTCACTCTTCTCAAAGCCCAACTGTTGCAAATAGGCATCAATCCTCAAATACCAAGCTGTAGGAGCTTGTTTCATCCCATACAATGACTTCTTAAGTCTACACACATGAGAATCTCTCCCATGCACCTCAAATCCCAATGACTTCTCAATATACACCTCCTCATGTATAAGACCATTCAGAAATGCGTTCTTCACATCCATCTGGTGGATCTTCCAACCCATCTCTGCTGCAATGGAGATCATTGACCTGATCGAGGTATATCTAGCAACCGGTGCATAGGTCTCATCATAATCAACTCCCTCAATCTATGAGAACCCCCGAGCCACAAAGCGATCTTTTTTCTTCTCAATGTTTCCATCTGCAACATACTTGATTTTATAGAGCCACCTGGAAGTCACCACTGACTTCCCCTCAGGTCTACGAACAATTTCCCAAACATCATTCTTCATGATGGAATTGTACTCTTCCATCATGGCATCTCTCCAAACCTGTCTACTAGTAGCATTCTGAAAAGTGGAAGGCTCAAACTCCCAAATACTACTCACCATCGCGATGTAGCTGCAAAATCTCTCGGGAGGTTTACTCTCCCTCATAGCCTACCTGGGATTCCCCACTGAACCATGTGCCTACCTCAAAGTATATAGAATCCACTTGGGCTTCCTCCTCTCTGAAGTAGTGTCTCATGGAGGGGACTCTCCCTACTCAACCTCATCTCCTAAAGACTATGATCCTGAAGTAGAATCTGGAGAACCCGATCTTGAAACCTATGGACCAATAACATGTGATCCTGACATCTGTGGCCCTATCACTTGTGGACCAATCGCCACTGAAATGGGTGGCCATGAACTATGTGTCACTGAATTCTGCTACAGACTCACCTAAATCTAAGGTGATGACTTCTCACCCCTCTCTGTCTCTCGTGACTTCCCAAAGGCTCCATCCTCCTCAAATCTCACATCCCTCCTCAAAATTGTCTTCCTTAAGGAAGGAATGTATATACAAAAAGCCTTTGAAGTCTCTCTATACCCAAAAAATATCCCTCTCATTGTCGTCGGTTGTAGCTTTGTCCTCTTCTCAGAAGGGACATGTGAATATTTAAGGCACCCAAAAATCTGAAAGTACCCCACCTCAGGCTTCTTCCTAGAGAAATCCTACTCAGGAGTCATACTCCCCACTGCCTTGTGTGGACTCTTGTTCTGCAGATAAACTATAGTGTAGCATGCCTCAGCCCAAAGAAATAGTGGCAGCCCCTGATCATGTAGCATGGCTCTCCCATCCCCAACTATGGCCCTATTATTCCTCTCAACAACCCCATTCTGTTGTGGGTTGTAAGGAACAATCAACTCTCTCCTGATGCCCTCTCCTACACAAAAGTCCATGAACTCCTCGGAGGTATACTCACCCCCATTGTCTATCCTCGAAACTATGATTTTCTTCCCAGTCTGGTTCTCCACAAGAGCTTTGAACTCTTGGAACCAATTGAAGACTTGTCCTTTGGTCTTCATGAAGAAAATCCAAGACCTCTGTTAGAATTCATCAATGAATATAACCTAGTATAAACAACCAATCAATGATGTCAAAGACATCAGGCCACATACATCAGAATGAATAAGATCAAGAATACTTGTTGATCTACTGTCACTTCTAGGAAAATCAGTCTTGGTGTACTTTCCCAAAGCACACCCCTTGCACAACTCCTAGTGCTCTGTACTAAAATCTGGAACTCTAGTCAGTATCTCCCTCAGTACCCTCAAAGCCCCATGGTGCAAATGTGCCATCCTTTTGTGCCATAGCTCACATAGATCACTACTTCTAGTAGAATGAAATAATGCTCTCGCTGGCTGGAACATGAGCTTGTACAACTTCTCATGTCGAGTCCCAATCACTTTGGTCGAAATGATACTAGACCCCTTGGGGAAAAGGAGAACCTACCAATCACTGAACAACACCTCATAGCCCCTCTCCACAATAGCAGAAATTTAAATTAAGTTCTTCTTCAAGCCCGAAACATATAGGACCTCTCTCAACAACATGGGAGTTAAATACTCCCTCTGAAATGATACAGTCTCACTACCAACTGCCTTGACCACCCGATCATATCCAAGCACTACCTCAACATCACCAATCTGAGTAAGATCTGCCAAGTTCTCAAAAACACCTGTCATATGGCGGGAGGCACCATTGTCAATATACCACACATCATAATCAGTGGTCCTAGTGGAAAGACACGCAACTAAGGAAAACTCATTATCAAACTTGGCGGAGAACTCCTCCACCACTGCTAAAGTTGGTGTCTGCTTCTTCTTCTTGTTCAGACACTGTCCTACATAGTGCCCAAACTTGTGGCATGAAAAGCACTTGACTTTTCTCATGTCCTTCTTCCCTTCACCCTTCGGTTTGTTTCCTCCCTTAGAACCCTTTTTGAATTTTTTCTTGTTGTTGGCAGCAAGAGCCACTTTATCCTCATCGTGACCTGTAGATGAACTGCCATGTACATAACCTCTTTGGGTCTCCTCCTGAAAAAATTCATCCCAAAGACGTTTCCAATTGGGAAGCTTCTCCCTAGCCACAATGCCCTCAACAAAAACAACCCATTGTTTGGAAACTCCATTCAATTTTTTTCTCACAAGCTCATTGTCAGCAATGGCCTCCCCCATAGCTCCAAACTCATCTCTCACCTGTGTCAACCTGGTAAGATATGTGACCACATTTTCAGCCTTGGTCATTTTAATTCTCTTCAGTTTTTCTCTCAAAACCATCTTCTGGTTTTCATTTGTACTCTGGTACAACTTTGTCAAAGACTCCCACATCCCATAGGCATTTGTTTTCCCCGTCACATGAGAAATCAAATGATCCTTGATAGCATCAAGAATAATCCTCTTAGCCTTGATACTCTTCTTGATGTATGCTGCAAGAAGAGTGGCATCGGTAGGTACATTCACAGGATTTGTTGTGGAGTTCTCAACAACATCCCACAACTCATTTTCTTGCAACAACAAGATCATCCTCTCTTTCCAAGCACCAAAGCTTGTTGCCCCATCAAATCTATCCTCAACCCTCAAACCTGTAACCATTGACCCTTTTCTACTGAAATGAAAAATTCAAATTTTTTTTTTCCGGTGAAGTGACTGTTGTCCCACTTTTCTGACTTGTTGATATAAATCTGCCTCTCTTTAACTCAACTCTGATACCATGTAAAATTTCAGACCCCACTCAGTTTCAAGTCTCATTGATTTCCATCCAATGTTTAATGCCCAAACCCAGTTTTATGACAACCAATTAAACTGAGCATATATTGAAATTTTCAGAACTGAAACATGAGGATTCTGAACAATATTTAATGTAGAAATAAAACCATATTAGCAACACATAACTTAGAAAATTTAACACAGTGATTTTTGGTCTAACAACGACCCTGGAAAAACCAATGAGAGAGGGAGATTTTATTATTTCAGAGCTTCAAAGAATTTTTTTTGCAACATATTCATCTTCAGAAATTTATTGACAAACTTATCTCGAAAATCATGCCAAGTCTTCACACAAAATTTGAGCCAAACTCCTCGAAATTCATGCCATAATTTCCTGCACAAAAGTACAGGTTTTCTCCTTGATATTTTTGCCCCTTTCTTTTTGTATGAATGCCTCGAAATATGTGCCAACAACAACAACAATATTCTGGGCAATAAATGAGTGTACGACCTCCTTGAAAACCGTTCCAAACACCCAGAAATCACACACAAAAATTATCCTCAATTTTTGTGCAGCAAAATGACTGTACAAATAGTCAAAATCCATACGGTACAGCCTGTGTCAGCTGGTTGTACCTTCCCTCGTTTTCTATACCAAAAACTCAGCTGTACAGACTGCTAAAATCCGTATTGTACGACCTAAATTAAATGTTGTGCCTCTTCCTCGATTTTTGTGCCAGTATAAAGTTGTACGGACTACTAGAATCTGTATTGTACGACCTGCAACAATTGTTGTTCCTTTGCCTTGAAGTGTGAGCTAGTTTGCTGCCTCAAAATGGATGCCCTAGCTCTATAAAAATGGCCTCTTTCCTCAAACTCGAATTTATGCTCTCTTTCTCTCTCAAAAAATGTTTCATTTACCCAAGAATGGGTGTGCCCTCCTACCCTAGTCGACCTCATGAGGGAATCTCAAGAGTCATCTCATCGAAGGGTTGAGATTAGTTGAGATCAATTGTGGAGATAAAATCACTTTAGTCACCCACTTTCCCTAAGTCTCAAAAAATCACCTTTTAATTTGTCTCTCACAAATTAAATGAGTAGGGTCCACATTAGGCACTTTCTCACCCCTTAGGGGCCTAGGTGATGAGAAACACTTGCCTAGGTACTTTTAAATTATTTTTAACATCACATGTCAATATAATTAACCAACAAACCATTTACGTGTCATGTATACTATCTCCTCTTTAACTCATCTAGTTTAAGTGTCATGCTTTTTACTATTATATCATATATTTTATATTTACATTATCCAAACCTTTTCATTACAATTTCCTGAGAGGCCAGTTGTTTTATGAACTTGGTAATGTTATGCTTTTTGAGCTTTAATTTTTATTGGATATGATGTTATAAATAATCAAAATGATGTTATGATTTAGAATGAATGAATCAATTTATATATATACTTACTTGTATTTTCATGAAATGATTTTTAAAGAACACTTATGCTCTACTTTCAATTTATCATGAATTGATTTTTAAACAACAATTATGTGAATACAATTAACAAATAATATGTCTACTCGTTATGGAAAGAGTACGACTAAGATTGCAAAGGTGGTCTTTCTTTCTGTCTATTACTTAATCCATGCATTGTTGGTGCAATTATTATTTTTTAATCCATGCATAAAGCAGATGCTAAGGTAATATAAGTATGTATTCTTCTTTTCTGTATTTGAATCTATGCACAGTAATAAATATATTGTCATCCTTCTTGTCATCCTTCCTTCTGTTCAGTAAGCTTGAGTTATTTTCCATGGACATGTAATGTGCTTTTAATATAATCAAATTTCCCATTATGGTTGTGGAAGAATTGATGACAACTTCTCATCTTGGAATGTGCAGACATTGTATCTCTATAAAAGGCGTTAATGGAAGTGCAAATGATACTTTTGTAACTCGATTTATAGTGAAGCAGGCTAAGATTGATATGCGGGAAATTAAAACTCAATTTCTTTGCAAGTACCAAAAGCTATTGGATGATGTGATAGAGAGCAGTACAATAGGAAATCATAGGATCTTTCTGTTGAAATTTATAGGCTCGAAGGTCGATGTTGAAATCTGTACTGTACAGCTTGAATTAAATGTTGTGCCTCTTCCTCGATTTCTATGCCAGTATAAAGTTGTACAGACTACTAGAATATGTATTGTACAGTCTGCAACAATTGTTGTTCCTTTTCCTTGAAGTGTGATCTAGTTTTCTACCTCAAAATGCATGCCCTAGCTCTACAAAAATGGCCTCTTTCCTCAAACTTGAATTTTTTCTCTCTTGCTCTCTCAAAAAATGTTTCATCTACCCAAGAATGGGTGCGCCTTCCTACCCTAGTCGACCTCATGAGGGAATATCAAGAGTCATCTCATCCAATGGTTGAGATTATATGAGATCAACAGTGGAGATAAAATCACTTTAGTCACCCACTTTCCCTAAGTCTCAAAAAGTCACCTTTTAATTTGTCTCTCACAAATTAAATGACTAGGGTACACATTAGGCACTTTCTCACTCCTTAAGCACCTAGGTGATGAGAAACACTTGCCTAGATAATTTTTAATTATTTTTAACATCACATGTCAATATAATTAACCGATTGTTTTATGAAATTGATAACATTATGCCTTTTAGCTTTAATTTTTATTAGATATGATGTATATATGATGTTATAAATAATCAAAATGATGAAATGATGTTATTATTTAGAATGAATGAATCAATTTATATATATACTTACTTGTATTTTCATGAAATGATTTTTAAATAACACTTATGCTCTACTTACAATTTATCATGAATTGATTTTTAAACAACAATTATGGAAATACGATTAACAAATAATATGTCTACACGTTATGGAAAGAGTACAACTAAGATTGCAAAGGTGGTGTTTCTTTCTGTCTATTACTTAATCCATGCATTGTCGGTGCAATTATTATTTTTTAATCCATGCATAAAGAAGATGCTAAGGTAATATAAGTATGTGTTCTCCTTTTTTGTATTTGAATCTATTCACAGTAATAAATATATTGTCATCCTTTTGTTCAGTAAGCTTGAGTTATTTTCCATGGACATGTATTGTGCTTTTAATATAATCAAATTTCCCATTATGGTTGTGGAAGAATTGATGACAACTTCTCATCTTGGATTGTGCAGACATTGTATCTCGTTGTAAAAGGCGTTAATGGAAGTGCAGATGATAATTTTGTAACTCGAGTTATAGTGACGCAGGCTAAGATTGATATGCGGGAAATTAAAACTCAATTTCTTTGCAAGTACCAAAAGCTATTGGATGATGTGATAGAGAGCAGTACAACAGGAAATCACAGGAGCTTTCTGTTGAAATTTATAGGCTTGAAGGTCGATGTTTAAAAAAAAAAAAAAACTCAGGATTAGTGAGAAGAGATTGTCCATTTCTATATGTGATCCAACCTTCCTAAGACTATCTGTGATCCAATATTCCTTCTCAGGATTAGTAAGAACAACTTGATATTGAGGTTTTCGCTTAATCCACTGCTTGTATAAGTCGATAACCTAAAGTCAGAGTTGATTTTGTACACCATTTACTCGATCTTGTAACTTCCATGCCTAGGTATTTCCATTTACTATATCCCATTGTAGGGAATGTTTGTTCATCATGATTCCAAGAAGTGTCTACTTCAGGTTTCCATGATTCTAAGCAGTGTGTACTTCATAGTTTCACTTAGGCTATAGGTAGATGGTTGAGAAGGGCAGTAAGGGTATCCTTTTCATTTTTTAAAAAAGTCAATATTTTTTAAATTAATAGACTGAATATTTCCTTTACATTAGAAAGTCAGTATTTGTTAAATTAAAAGACAAAATATTTCCTTTATGATGTAGTATAAGTTCAAGGCTTAATTAGTTTTATTTGAAATTTCGTGGAAATGAAATACAATTAGTTTTATTTGAACTTTCATGGAAACAAATTATAACTATGGAGACAATGTTAACTTTCGTACATAGCTATGGAGTTTTATTTAAACTTTCACGATAACGAAATATAACCATGGAGACAATGTTAACTTTGGTACATAGCTTTGGAATGCATAGCTATGAAGTTTTTTTTTTTCATTTTGGATTTTGGATTGCATAGTTATGAAGTTTTTTTTTTTTTTCATTTTCATTTCAATGTAACAAAAACTTAAAAGAAAACTAAATTTGCAGGATTGACTTTACATTATAGATATAGCTTTACAATACCATTTATGTTAACTCTGAATTCTTTTATCTTTACGAGATCAACATTCGTTAACTCTTGTATTAATAAAAACCTAATAAGCACCCGAAAACCCATCTAATAATTTTAAGAGTGTCTCACCTACAAGCAATTTTATGATGGTGTGGTTGGTCGCAGGTAAAATCACATTTGCAACCATTCTTGTAGGAGGAGCCCTTCTCGTCTACAACACCAGTGCGTTGTCTGGCTAAATAAATGTATAATCATGCTTTGGATCTCTTTCTTTTGTTTATCTATGTATTGCAACTATTTTATCATTGTATTCCTTGATGGAAGGGATCTTTGTTTTTCCTGCATCATAGTTTATGCATATTTTTAGAGACCGAACACACAAACTTGTATATCTGTTACAATAAAATAATATTTTCTTTACACTATCACCAAGCTCTTTGTTTTGTTCTTTTGAAGTGAGAATATTTTTTGATAAATTGCTATAGTTTATAAGCTATATAGTTTATAAGCTATCATGTTAATTTGCACTAAAGAATCAACATAGCGAAAATGGATAGCATTTCAATCTGCTATGCGATGCTTTTCTATTTGTCATTGAGAAATAATTTTGCTTCATTTTAGGAGACCAAGATAATGTTATATGACCTCCATTTACTTAAGTTGATTGGAGAAATTTCAGGAATTGTTAAACGAAAATGTGTGTATACCCCTATTAACCTGGTATTGGTAAGAATCAATCCTCATGTCTTCAATCAATTTATGGAACTCTCTGTCAAGTATGATTTGGAAGTCTCTCTCATAGATACAAATCCCTAGGAATGAGGCGAACCCATGCAATAATCTGAATTAACTCTTGACTCCAATTTGTTTTGGAGAAGTATTTCGAGTTTATTTTTTCTGAGGTGGCATAGTTGGTTAAGGACCGAAGGCTGCCATGCTGCAAAGAAAAAAAAAATTGCATTGGAAATGGAGAAATTTACAATGATCTTCTTCCTTTTCTAACTTTGATGTTAAAAACTTTTGACAATTACAAATTGAGATTATAAATTTTGATAGACCAAAGTTAAATTATTCTTTGATATCTTTATTGAATATTTTAAAATATTTATTTTTTTATTATCCAAACAAAAATGTAAACATCCATGTTTAGTAAACCAAAGAAAGGGACCAACAATATAGCTTTAATGATTAAAAAATACAACATAACTCATTGTAAATATCAATGTTTCATAAACCAAAGAAAGGGACCAACAATATAGCTCTTCTCTTATGATAACGAGTTGATTCTAGGGCACGTCTTCTTGACTTATTTGTCATGGCATGGCATTTTGATGGAGTCGTCTTTGTATTAACGCGGAGTGTTTTGCACGAGATTCCATGGAGAAGTTCCTTGTGATGGGCTGGATAGTGGTTGCATGGACCATGACTATTGCATCTCACGCTCTTCCCGACTGAGACTTTAAGAACTAGCCTATACTCATAAATCCAATACAAACTCCTTCCACTTAAAGCAGGGACTTGTTGCACTGCAACTTCCCCACTTAAAGCAAGGACTTGTTGCACTGCAGCTTCCCTTGTTTTACTTAATGAAATTATTTTCCCTTGCTCAACACTTCACCAAGTAAGAGACAAATGTTCTCACTTGTCACATTGTATGATATTATTACCATCACACTTGCCAACCTTTTCCTTTCTTTGAAATTGTGTTTATGTTTACTTAAGCAAGGGTCTCCTCGAAGAAATAGATCTAAATTGTGAACATTGCATTTGGATAAAGTATTGGATTGTGAGTATATTGTTTTTTTGTTTTAAATTCTACTTTAAGCATGAACATTTGGTTGGTTACTAAGGATTTGAATGAAAATTTCTCCCAAATAAAAAGGGAAATAATGTCATAGTCTAAATGTTTTATGTTTTGGTTTTTTTATGGGTTATTTTTTCTATTTAATTTTTCCCGAAATCCAGTGAAAAAGTGCTGGATCTACATATTTGAGTGGCTAAGTATGTATAATCCGAGTGCCCCGAAATCTTTTCAACACGTTGAATCCATTTATGCATTTAGAAATGCAATTTAAATAACAAAAAAATGCAATTTCGTCTAGATTTATGTCGTTGGATTCTGGCAAAAAAGGCCAAAACGTAGAACAACTAGACAACGTTAGGAAATAATTGTAGGTTTATCTTAAGGAAGGAGTTTATGGTTCATCAAAATTGGGTGGAATTATTGATGGATCAAGTTGATTGAAAGCTATATGTTGTTAGCAATGTCATTGACCACGTGTTCAATAATGTTGTCAATAAAAGTTATAGCATAGGGGCCTTGATCAACACTCCATTTTTAATACCCTAAAGTCTAAGTTATCATGTGAAGCAATAGTAAAACAATAAAAGTCATTATAAAGATAAATTCACAATGAAAGGAGAAATCCCTATGTCCAAACAATGATTTGGGTGCTAAAGTAGAGCATGCATTGATACACTACAAAATGAGCTAGATCGCTAAATGATGAAAACATAGATAAGGTTGAATCAGATAGTTGAGCTCAAAGAACGATACTCAATAACACCATATGATATTATCAATGAATAACTAGTGCATTTATTACAATGGATTTCACTCATTTGTATATGATTGCTCATTGAGAAAGTCATTTCCACTTATGAATGTGGGATAAACCACTCTACACAAAGTGAACAAAAGCATAAACTATAACCTAAAGTCATAAAGTGAATTTATTACAAACATAAGCCTTATATCCTAACACCCTCTCTTAAGG